>VZTM01004479.1:151551-175962 GCA_013400555.1 Jacana jacana | reverse complement strand
TCTGCGGGGAAAAAGTGCCTGAGGTTAAAACCCATCAGAACAACCAAATAAAGAGAACTTTCACCAACTTTTTTTTTCTCTCTTTTTTGCCCTCTTTTGATGAAGCGATCTGGCTGTTACTGCAATCCTGCCCGTGCCGTGTCCCACAGCCCCATGTCTGTCTGTCTGTCTGTCTCTGCAACCTCTCCATCCTGCCTCCTGCCACCCCCACCCCCCCCAAGCCCATCGCTGCCTGGCTCTGCCTGACAGCCTTTCTGCCCCCGGATTGCTCCATCTGTACGAATTTCCACGCTGCCCACGGCATTTCCCTCCTCCCCGCCAGCCCCCCAAGCCCAGATCCCGTCACTGCAAAGAGAAGAAAAGAGGAAGGGAAGTTTGGTGGTTGCACGATGGACAGGGTGAGTCTTCACAGCCCCCCAACTCCTCTGTCTGCCCTGCCCAAAGGTGTGTGAGAAGTGTCACCCGCAGCAGCACTGCCAGCTCAGAGCAGAGGAGGTGATGGAGAGGGACCCCCAGCCCCTGCTGGAGAAGGGGATGGTAGCCATGGGGTAGATGGGGGGTAGGAGATGGGGTGCTTGGTCACGGTGAGACCAAATGCCTTCTCAAGGGAACAGCCTGTGTTCCTCCAGCCCTGAAAATTCATCCCCAGCCACGCACCTAAGGGGGGTTGTACACGGTGGAGGTGTGTCAGGAGTCAGGGCAAGTATCGGTTTCCCTGGCCCCTTTCCCACTCACCCTCCTCTCTACAGAGCCAGCACACGGTGTCCTCTGAGACCTCCCTTCTCCAGGGGATCCTGCCAGGCACCTCGGGTCAGACAGGGCCAACAAGTGTCAGGAGGAAAGGAAAACCCTGACCTCATCGCAGCCTCACCTGAGAGGCTGAAGTGTCCCCCAAAAGGTGGTTCTTTGGCTCTGGACACACCTGGGGAAAGGTCAGATCCAGTGACAGGAGAGTTTGGAATTGACCATCGCTGTGTGTGCTGCTGCTCAGGTTCAGGCACAGCCACCAGTGATGCTTCTGCAGTGAGAAGGTCTCTAAACTAGAGCTGTGCAGCACATGGCTTGTGCAGAGGGATGGAGGAGAGGCCACGGGGGGATAAATCCTGACTCTGGAGTCATCTGCTTGGGGGAAGAACTGCACCAGCACCATGGTGCTGCCAGGAAAGCCCCGTCCCCGATGGCCTGAGAGATGGGAGATGGTCCGTGGCCAGTCCCTACACCCAGGCAAAACTTCCTGTTTACTAAAGCCTCCTTCATGTGCCAGAGGCCACCAAGCCCAGCAGCGTGCCCTGCTAACATGCTGCTGCTCTGGCTACACGCAGGCAGGAGCAGGCAGGAGCAGGCAGGAGCTCTGGAGCCTCTTCCCCTTCTGCTTTCCATCTGCGCAGCGCTCTGAGTCACGGTCTCCCCTCTGCTGCCTGCGGAGAGATTGCAGCATCAGGCGATGGGCAGCGAGGAGCTGCTGGAGAGGTTCATGGGGAGCTTTCCCCAGGAGCTTTTTGTACCCTGGACCAGGGCATCGGCCCTCCTGGGTGCTCTGCAAGGAACCCAGGCGCCTTCCCTCTCCTTCAGCTGACAAACCCTGGGTTTCTGAACTCATGACAGCCAGAAGATTTTTGTCAGGGTGTTTCATCGTGTCTTTGCTGGGCTCTGCTCGCTGACCCCTCCACCTCCCTCCTCGCTCTCTCAGCAGCTCAGAGGAGGAAGGTGGGAGAGAGCAGCTCAGCTCCCCAGCCCCGGGTTTAACTTCTCCCCGAGGAAGCAGCAAACAAGGAGGACCATTTCTACGGCAGCGATAACAACTAGCACCGAGCCGACTGCCACAGCCACGGTGTGCTGGTTGTTTCTGCAGCCCTTCCCGCTCCTGAACCTTCCCAGTGACCTCCACGAGCAATGGGCCGACTTCAGGTGACCAGTGCTCAGCTGTGACTCTGCCGGGTGACACAGGGCAGCTCTGCAACCCTCGCTGCAGTCTCTTGGTGTAGCTTTCCTCCCCGACTGCTCCAGAAATGCAGCTCTCCAGACCCTCCTCTCTTACCTGTCGGTATCAACAGCTCCTGGGAAGCAGGAGGGATTTCACCAGAACCAGCACAAACGAGAGGAGGGGCAGGATCCTCCTATACACGGTGGAGGTGTGAAACCAAAGAAAACCACCCAACCTCATGATCTCAGTTCCTTCCAGGGGAAGCCCGACTTGCAGGCCAGAGCTGGCACCCCAGCCTGGCTGGTGGCTTTGGGAACCCTTGTTGAGATCAATCCCTAGGCAGGAATGAAGAGCCAGAGAGCTTTTCACGCTCTTCTTGCTCCTTGTGATGGTCCAACGTTGTAGTTACCTGCTGTGGCATGAAAGATATTGTGGGTGTCACGACATCCACCCCCAGTGCATTAGATGCTCTTGCTTGTCATTCCCACTAGAAAAACAACGTTGGAGACTCCCTCCAGCAAGGTCCGTGTTCAGGAAACTCCATCTCTCCATTGCTTTTTGAAGATGACCCACAATTTCTTGGTCTGGCTTCCTGCCCCTAACCAGTAAAATCTTGCAACACTCCACCTAATCCCCGTGGTTTGAATCAAAGGGGAACTCAATGCAGACTTTTTAGAGGGTTGTCCTGCCTGCCATGTGGTTTGGTGCCTCAGGCAGTTGCCTCCAGACTCCAGCTGTTTTTATTACCTAAGTGGGTTTGATTGCTCCTTCATTTGTGCCTGAACCAGAGCCCTTGGCACCCTCGTGGGCTTTAATGGGGTCTGTGTGTTCTAGCTACCAATTAAACCCGCTGGCAGCGATTAACAGCTTCCAGCGTGAGGCTAAGGCAGAGCAGAGGGGACGGGGCTCTCCGGGTCTGCGGGAGAGGAGCCGGTGGAAGAAGGACACAACTTTCTGGAGAAGGCTGGAGCACTGGGGCCTTTCCCACCCAGTTGGCTGGAAACACCTCTGTCCCCAGGTGACCGCTGCCACGTTCTGCTCATCAGCAGAGGTGGGGCTCAGAGTCCCAGGATCGCTCTGTGAGAGCCCAGAAACATTTGCCAGCAGCGGGTGGGTGACAGCGACAGGGACAGTGGGCAGATGAGGGTGGAGGTCACCCCAAAGTGTGGGCAGAGACGTCAGGGGACAGCCACCCACCCGCACGGACTGGCTGTCGGGACTGCTCCCCGAAAACCTTGTGTGGGGTGGTGTAGAGATCAGGAAATCAGCACGTGGAGGGTCAGCATGACCAGCAAGGGTCCTTCCCAGGGCCTGAGCAGGTGGAAGCAGCCAAAAATGGTGAATTTCTAGCGCACTACAAATTCTGTGCTTACAAGAAGCGTGGCCAGCAGGGCGAGGGAGGGGATTCGCTGCTCTTGGGAGACCCCCTGCACAATGCTGCCTCCAGCTCTGGGGCCACCAATGTNGGCTTGGAGCACCCTGGTCTGGTGGGAGGTGTCCCTGCCCAGGGGAGGCACTGGGTGGGTGGGGGGGCTTTACGGTCCTTTCCAACCCAAACAGTTCTATGTTTCTATGACCCATTTCAGCCCCAAACAGCTAATAGTTCTCTCTCCCAGCAACCATCCCAGCCCCTGCCTGCGGCTCAGCCTGCCCCCGGGCAGCATCCTCCTTGTCCCAGGGCCACATCTCCTCGGCCCCGCTCAGCCACGCGGCAGCTCTGACACAACCCGCCGCCATCTGTGGAAACCCTGGGGAGGACCCATCCGTCAAAATGAAGATGTTTGGGGATTAAATGCTTCGATCTCATCGGAATTGACGTTTCCTGACGAAAATTGGTTTTGTCAGAAGACGTGTAAGCGGCTCTACCTGCCAGAGGTCCGCAGGCCGCGATGGGGTGATGGTTTAAATTGCCTGCTTGAGTGCAGGAATGGAAAATCCAGCCCCAAGCGCTTTTTAACTAAACTAAACTCTCTCTAAAGCTGTCTGACTTCTGAGCGAGGCCCGTGGCATCGAGGCACACAGGGCACCGGTGCTGATTTAAGCGTGGTGTGAGGCCACAACCAGGACCAGGGCACCCTGGAGGGGTGGCCCGTGGGGCGCGGCGGCAGACGGTGGCCTTCAGGGAAGACTCCAGGGCGTTCAAATTCCGTATCCTGCTTCCAAAAGGCCTGGGTTGTTGTTTTTTTTTCCTGGATGCTGGGAGAGGATGGCAGAAATAGCTGCTGAGGGCGATGAGATCTCCTCAGCCTGAATAGCAGAGTGTGTTTTACCGCCCGGGTCTAGCACTTTAGGTGCAGGAGAAAGGCGATCTGTGCAGGCCGGCGCTGAGTGCCAGCTTGTAAAACTCCTTATTAAAACCCCACTGAGCCTAATCGGGAAAGATAGCTTTTAATTAAAAAGTGCAGCCATCCAGCCAACTCCTGTAGGAGATGGCTGCGACCCCAGGAGATGCTAAACCCCTTCCGGAGGGAGGGTTTTTTTCCCCATCCCTCGTTAGCTGGCAGGGAACATCTCCGGCTGTTTTAAATGGGCGACTTCGCAAGTTTCCCCGAGCGTGGTTTTCTTCCATTAGGAAATGGGGATCTTTTAAGGGCTCACCCAGGCAGCAAAATTCCTCCACGCCGCCTCTTGCATTAGGAGCCGGGCGTCCGCGCGGCTCAGCTCCGCGGAGCAGGAGAGCGAGCAAGAGAAGAGAAAATCCAGATGGGGCAAAGTGTAGCTCGACTTTTTAATACTAAATTATTTACAGTAAGTAAAATCGTGTGTGTCAATTGTGAAAAGAGTCCAATTTGTTTGATTTACATTGCAGGGGGGTGCCCTAGGGTAGGGGGTGTTTAACTATCTCCTCTAATGTAATTGCCTATGGCAGCCCGTTAAATATTTGATAGGCTGCCTGAGCAAAGTAAGGAACTTGGGCTGATCCGCTCCCGCAGCCCTTTCAGCGTATCAAATGTATTTGCAGCCAGAGAGTACCTGAGCCCTTCCTATTGTGTAGCTGGTGCTAAGCACACTCGGTTCTTTAAGCCCACATAGGCTGCAAAGGGCACCTCTTAGCCCACTTTTGGGCTGCGCTTGGGCTCTGTGGGAGCACGGGCTCTCCCCTGGAAAACAGGGGCTTTTCATGGAGGCACAGAATCATAGAATGGTTAGAGTTTTGTTTATTTTATTTTATTTTATTTAGGAAGCCCAAGTTTCTCTTCCCGTGCCTCAGAGGGAGCGTTTTCCTCGGCTGTCCGGCAGGAAAAAGCAGGTTTTGGTGTTGCCAAGGTTGTGCCTGTGGCTTGGAGGTCCCTGCCCTGGATAAATGGTGGCTGGGCAGATAAATGGTGGTCTCCAAGCAAAAGATGGTCTGGCCCTGGGTCAGACCTTGGTTAGCGAGCGGGATGGGAATACAGGGGCTGGGGGAAGGGCAGCAGAGGGGCCTGTGGGCACCAGCAGCTGAGGTGGATTTCAAAAACTTCAAGGGTCCCAGCTGGTGCAGCCCCAAACCAGCCTCTTACAGCTTGTACGGCATTAGTGAGCAAGGTGGAGAAGCTCAGTGACCTGTGTCTGACTGAGGTGTGTGAGGAGAGACAGAAGAGGTCCTGCCCCTGCCCCATGAGCTTCTCCTTGGCTGTCCTCCATGGGACAGACAACATCAGATCCCTCCTCCCCACCAGGGCCACATCCAGCCCTGGTCCCTACATGCAGCAGCACAGCCCAGCCTGAAAACTCACCATCAGAGCAGTGGTTGACACTGGATGTTTCCTATTTCCACTCTGGCCTCACCACTGACAGCTCTGGTCCCAGCAAGATGACTGTCCCTTAGCCCAGGCAAGTGGGAGAAGAGCAAAGTGGTTGAGTAGCCACATGCTTTTTCTCTTTCCATGTGTATTTGTCTCACAATTAATTACGCAGAGCCTTTGAGAAGGGTTGCTTCTCTTCCTCTGGAGTGGGCCACCATCTCAGGTGCACTTCCACCACCAGGGAAAATCCAAGGGAGGAAGGAGACCTGCTGGCCCCCTGGAGCAGGGAGTTGGTTCAGTAACACCTCAATTGCAAACCCACCCAGCCTGGCTCCCATCATCTCATCTCCCTCCTGCTTTCTAACTGTCCTCCCCAAACTACAGTCAGAAAGCAGTTCTTTCTGCCCAGGGTGTCAACCAGGTCCTTCAGGTACTGGTCCCCTTCCGGAAGAGGAACAGCAGCCAAGACCTCAGAACATCAACTCCACCAAATATCATCGAATTAGGAGCTGGAAAAAAAGGCTGCAGCGGGCAGGAATAAACTTCTGAAGGTGAGACAAGCCCCGTGCAGTGACCAGGAAGAGTCCCCTGGCAGCAAAGATGCAAACCAGCGTTTTAATTCAACATGAGAAGTTTCTCCATTTTTTCCCAGCCAGCCTGACCTGGGTGTCACAGATGAAGTGGTGCCCTTGACGCCCTTTCACCAAGAGAAGCCACGGCCTGAAGCATTTCTGGTCACATCCTGACCCTGCCAACTGGGCTGTGGTCTGGGGGAAATTCAGCACAGCTCGTTGGGAGCTCGCTGAGATCACAGATGACTACGCTGAGGTCAACAAAGAGCAACTAAGACCCACAATAATTGACCCAGGTTCCTAGACAGAGAGCACATTAAGTAGCATCACTTTCCTGAAAAAAATATTTTAAAAAAGCTGCTTTCCTTGCACACACCAGGAGAGATTCCCACAGCTCGTGTCTGGGCAGCTCCGGTTGTGACACCGGCTGTACCCAGGGACAGGAACACAACACGGATACAGGTACAGGGAGATTGGTGGTCACTGGGGGATGCTGCTGAAGAAAAGGAAAGGTGGTTGATCTCTTTCCTCAGCCAACAAAGGATGAGTCTCCAGAAGACAGTCCCTCACGGCAGCTATTTGGTTGCAAAAGGAAGAGGGAAAGACAAGGAGGAATTAATCAACTCTGCTCCATTAGTCTTTCTTCCACAAGGAATAAAGTCCTTCTCTCCTTCCTCTTCCAGACAGGAGGAAATCTTTACTCTGCTGGAGCTTGTCCAAGCCCACCCCAGCACCACCAGCTCCCTTGACAAAGACAGGACTAACAGCCTCCCTGCCCCACCTGAAAGGCCAGACCTTTCCAGGGACAGTGCTGTGCCCATGACCTCAGACCCCCCCGGCACGGGGACAAGGATCCACTGCTCAGCTAAGTCTGGGAGAAAACCCCTGTTCCTCCTCTGGTCAACCTCACCAGTCCCTAGGAATTCCTAGAGGGTAGGAAATATCACATCACCCGCCTGGGGTGGTAAATATTTAACAAGGGAACACCCCCTTCCCTTCTCCCTCCCCTCTTTATGCATATTCAGCTCCTGCATCCCTTTCAGCTGGCAGCATTGTCCCTTTCCCTTCTCCTGCTCTCCTCCATCCCAGTGACACCACAAAGACCTCAAGGGCAGTGGGGAATTAACCAAGGTGACCCCAGATCAGGCACAGGGAGAGTTTGGAAGGAGCAAAGAGCATCAAATGTACCTGCCAAGGGTCCAGAGGTAGAAAAATGGGGAATGGGCTGTGTTGCCACCGATGGACACACTTGACTTGTGCAGGCTGCTTTTGGGGGCTTGCTCTAAATCCCCAGTGGACCCCCCAGTTTGCTGTGGCAGGGTACCAGTTCAGGTCAAACCACACCAGGGGGTGTAAGATGCTCTTGGCATAGTTTTTACACCCAAGGAGAGCTGTTCCTTATCGCTCCTCCACATACTGTCACAGCTGGACACACAGCCCTGCCCTGAGGAGCACCTCTCAGACGTTCATCAAGCGTGGGAGATGGGACAAGGTTCCCCTCTGGACAAGGGTGTCCAAGCCATGTCCCAGGAGGGGTGGTGTTTGTTAGGTCCTCTGCCCTCAGCAGGGGTATGGAGCCCCAGATCTGGAAGAGACATAAGGTCTCCAGTCCAAAACCCTGGGTCAAGATGGGCTGGTTAGAGCAGGTTAGAGCTTTTATAGTGGGGTTTGAACATCTCCAAGGATGGAGATGGAGATACCAGGGTCTCTCTGGGCCCCTGTCAAGTGAGGTGGGAGAAGATGTCAAGGTTCTGAATCTACAAATGCAACCAAAACTTGCCTGGGGATGTTGCCTCTGCCCAATTGACTATGGAAACACTGTGGAGCTGTGGATGAAGGGACCTGGGCTCAGATGGCACCAGCAGCTAGGTATAGAGAAGCAAGTGGGACACACACCAAACTCCAGACTGGTCCCCATGAACCCAGAGGGTTCTCAGAGGGTTCCTCAGGATGGTGGTTGCCGTGGCTGGGAGGCAAGGGCAGGGCTGGAGCGGGGCTGGAAGACCACCAGGTGAGGAGCAGGATGAGACTCCTGCTGGGCTCCTGGGGATACAGAGGGAGGTTTTGCACAGCGTGACCACTCAAGAATCCAGGCTGATGGTCCCAGGCCCCCAGGGGCTCCCAGCATACACAACACGTCTGCCGACGACGCGGAGGCTCGCTGTGGTTCTCCATCCCCTGCTGCTCGCTCCGGCTCTTACAGAAACCAGCTCTATTAATATCCCCAGCTCTTCCTCTCGGCCCATTATTCTCCTGATGGCCCAAATTTCCAGTTAGCTCCTCTCCAAATTTAAACCATTGCTTCCCCCCTTCTCCTCTCAACAACCTCCCCCCCCCACCACCACCCCCCCAACCTTTCCGAGAGATGATGTCACTGATGACCTATATTCTCCTTCCTCTCAAATGGCTGGCGCCGGGGCTATTAGATCGCTGCTGCTGGGCTGTGATTGGCTGACAGCCAGTCCCAACCTCACAAGAAACCACGGCCATTCACCAGGAGCAGGGGAAACTCCAGCGTTTGCCAAAGGGGGGGTTGGAGAAAGGGAGAGGGAGGAAGGAAGGAAGGATGGAGCTGGCTGGAGCCTACTCCCACCCAGGGGGAACGTTACCAGGGAAGGGGAGCCATAAAACAGTTAACGGCTTCATAGAATCACAGAATCATTTAGGCTGGAAGAGACCCTTGGGATCATGGAGTCCAACCATCAGCCCTACTCTACAAGTTCTCCCCTACACCAGATCCCTCAACACCACATCCAATCTACTCTGAAACACAGTCAGGGATGGGGACTCCACCCCCTCCCTGGGCAGCCCATTCCACTGACTGACCACTTCTGCTGGGAAAAACTCTTTCCTCATGTCCAGCCTAACCCTCCCCTGCTGCAGCTTGCAGCCCTTCCCTCTCCTTCTATCGCTCATTGCCCCTGAGAAGAGACCAGCACCAACCTCTCTGCAGTGCCCTTTCAAGCAGTTGGAGAGAGGGATGAGGTCTCCCCTCAGCCTCCTCTTCCTCAAACTAAACAATCCCAACAGGAGAGGAACCATGGAAGCTGTGGAAAGCATCTTCACTGTCCTACCTGCTGCCAGGGTCTGCCAGGACATGGAGGCTGAGACTCCATGGGCTGCTGGTGGGATTGCTTCTTCTCTGACCCATCTTCTGGCCTCATGGCTCCTGAAGCACTGCAGACACTGATGGGAACAGTGGTGCTACATGTGTCCGCACACCTCAAAGTCTGTAATAGACCAGAAATAGCCTGAAATAGCCCAGTTTGTTTGGGGACAGACTTCTTAGCAGGGTCTGTGGTGATAAGACAAGGGGCAATGGCTTTAAACTAAAAGAGGGGAGAATTAGGCTAGATATAAGGAAGACATTTTTTACGCTGAAGGTGGTGAGACACTGGCCCAGATTGGCCAGAGAGCTGGTAGATGCCTCATCCCTAGAAACATTCAAGGTCTGGTTGGATGGGACTCTGAGCATCCCGGTCGAGTTGAAGATGTCCCAGCTCATGGCACCAAGTCATTAGTCAGTGGAGAGGCCAAGATCAATCAGTCTCTGGAAGAGAAGTCCATGAAGAGCTGGAAAGAGACCTCCCAGATGGAGAAAGGAAACAGGAAAATGGCCCCTCTGCTGCCCACGACTCTGGTGAAGGCATCTCATTTCTAAAGCCTTCCTGAAAGTCACCTCTTGGGCCCAGTCCCAGGCTGGGGTGGAGTTGCCATGAGCCAATGCCTTTGGGACCACCTGGGCTGATCAGCTCCAGACCACACTTATAAGAAATGAGAGAGGGAAAGGGAGGTGAAGGAGAAGGGAGATAATGAGTAGAATTAGGAACAGAGGTCCCTTCCTCTCCTCTAGCCTTGGCCATCACTACCATTTCTGCTTTGTGGCCCCGTTCTGCTCCATTCTTTCAGCTCTTCAGCCTACTGCTAATTCCCAGACTCATAAGTCCAACCCAGGTCCCTCTTGAAGGCAGCTCCGCCCATGCAACCCCAGCATCCCAAACCTCTCATGCCACAAAGCCCACCCCATCCTGGCCAACTCTCACAACCGGCAGGAGACTTATTTCTGCAGAAGAAAGGCCTAGTCATGCCAGAAAGACATCCCAAAGGCCAGCTGTGGCACTGGCTGGATGTTTTTGGCTGGCTGGCCCAACATCTAGCTGCAGTGGCATCTCCATGGCACCCAGCCACGGAGGTCCCACCGCTCATGAGACCTGGCCAAAGGGGCACAGCAGCCACAGGGGACAAGCACGCAGACTGTCTCCTCATCCAAAGGAGATGCCTTCTGGTCCTCACCTTGGTTTATTCAGCAAAGGGGGTTCCCTAGAAATTAATGCAGTTTGGATTTCCAGCGCGAGAGAGAGGGGGGAAAGCAAGAACAAGAAAGACATTGTAAGAAAAAATAAATAAAATAAAATAAAAAAGCAGAAAGAAAATGAGGAGAGGAAGAGGGGAAAAATAAGGAAGGAAAGAGAGAGTCTTGGTTTTCTGAGTTAGAAGCAAAATTATCTTGATTTCCATTTGAATAATTCATGTTTGCCACGGGCCATGTATTCCTGAGCTTGGGTGTCAAGTGTTTATTGAATATCTCTCTTGACAGGGCACTTGTGTGATATTCAGCCATTGCCAGAGTGTTAAAAAAACACACACAACAAATGTAAAAAGGGGTGTGGGGGGGGAAGGAAATGCTGAAATGACGGCTTCCTCCACCTCAGTTTGAGAATAATTGGTCCAAATGAAGCCCCTTTCCTTTCAGTAAAGAGCTCCCTCCCTGCCCCCTCCTCTACACGGGGAACCAGCTGGGAGCCCAGCATGGGTGGCTGGGACATTGTCCTTACAGCCAGAGGGAGAAGCTCTGTGCTCCTCCTAGATGAACCTGGCAGCTGCTGGAGGAACTGGAGCCTTTTTCTCCTCCTCAGCTTCTGCAGGACACAGAGATGTGATCTCAAAGACTAGACCTGACCCATCCCAAATGTGTCCACCTCAGAGGGAATCCCAGTTATGCTGTGGGCCAGGGTTGGTTCCTGGATGTCTTGGACCACTCACCTCCATCTCATAGTCCACATGGCCGTAGCATCACATGTTTAAGTGTATGTCACGTCTTTGCAGGTGTAGGGGTCTGTTGCTGCCCAGGCAGAGGTGAAGCAAGGATGGAGGTGGTCAAACAGCAGGTCACCCTTCCCAGGTTAAGCTACTTGAGCAACAAGGGAGAAGAAAACCCAGCCTCCCTGCTCCTCGGTCCTGGGGTACAGAAAGAGAGACAGAAGCTGGAGGAAGGGCATCTCCTCTGCCTGGGGGAACCCAAACCTGCCCAGGAAGATGAAACAATTACTAGTGGCAAGGTGGAAGGCTGTGGTGGCCCTGGGGACAGGAGGAATGGTGAGTCCCTTCACCAGAAGCAGTGTTGGCAAAGTACTCAATGCTGGACGGAAGGAGGCACCAGAGCCAAGTCTGGTTTCAGGGCAACAAGTGGGAGAAGATTTTAGAGGAGGCAACTACAAGTTCTTTGGTGGGTTCAGTGAGAAGCTCACACATTCCTGCCCCAGCACTCACCAGGCATTACTGCTCCCGCAGCTCCTGAGGCTGAGGAGAGCTGCCAGGGCGGAGGAGGGGGGGCTGCAGCAGCTGGAGCCGGTTCACCTGCAAAGTCAGGGTCTTCTGATGGAAAACAGCCCAGTGAAGGGGGACCCACTCCTGGGTGGCTTCTGGCAGGTGCCCATCAGACCCACAAGCTGCCCCACAGCACCACCTGCCACCCTGGAGGCTGGTATGTTCACCGCTGGGGTGGGGGCACAGCAGCCGGGCTGGGGTGGGGGGAGGAATGAGGGGCAACACCATCAAAGGGGACCTGAGGGCGATGGGAAGAGAGAAATGCAGGGGTGCCCAGCATGAACTCTTGACCGCTGCCTGCACACACACACCCAGAACCCCAGTGGGACCCCAAAAGGCAGAGACCTCCTTAAGAGATGTCATTTGAATAACTGCCTGGGCTGGGGGGGGTGTGTGTCAACCAGACAGGGAGACGGGAGACTTTGGCCGCCTGCTCTCTCCCAGCACCCAGTTCACAGCTGGTGCACCAGCAGGGATCCCTGCTTGGCCATATGCTCTACGTGCTGCTTCAATTACCCCTCGGAGGAGCCGGGGGCTCACACAGCTCCTGGGAGGGGGAGGAGGGGGCTGTGGGGGAAGGGAGGCGAAGCTGGCAGGGAGGAGAGAGCTCCCCTCGCAGGGGCAGGCTGCCAAAAACGGGAGCAGGGCTGACGGGTTTAAATCAGAGCAACATTGTTCTTGACCCTGTGGGACACCCCTGCTGCATTCGCAGGTCATCACTGAGCAGGAGAGCACCCCTTGTGTCCAAGAGCATCCCTGGTACCTGAGAGCATCCCTCATGTCTGAGAGCATCCCCAGTGTCGAAGGGCACCTCTGGCATGAGAGCATCCCTGTCACCCTTCTCCTGACACCAGCCTGGGGCTGGTTTTAGCCACTCCACATAGACCAGAGAGCACCCCAGGGTGGGAGCCCCCTCTGCACCCTTTGGGAATGGAGCTGGCTCAGAAACCCCCCAGCTGGGTCTCAGGACTGGGCTCCAGGCACTAGGGGTCCACCCCCAGCTGTAAGGGTGGCCCAAACGGCCCTGGTCCTCTCTCTGACAAGCTGGTCATTTCCAGCCTGAGCCCCTGAAGAAATTGTCTAAGAGGGCAACCAAAAATATTCCACTCCTGCTCTCATTTCCATAGAAGTACTGCTGTGATTGAACAGAAGTGGCCATGGGAAACACTCTGACTCCTTGGAAAAATTAATTCCCAAGAACCTAAAGCTGATTTTTTTTGACCTCTAGCCCACATTTTTTATTTTCTCACCTCCTTTTAACTTTCTTCTGAAAATGCTTGGGTTTGGGTTTTTAATTACTCAAGAAATATCCGTCTGTGGTTATCTGAGGAAAGCAAAACCTACTTGGATTTCCTGAGCAGCTCTAGCACCGGGCTATTCCCTAGATCTTGCAACCAAACAGGAAAAATCTTGACCTGAGCAACTCGTTAGAGGCATCATCCCGGTCCTTCCCATGCCAAGAGTGTCTCAGCCTCACACACACACAGTTCCCGTTCCTCTGAGCCGGATTCACATTCTCTGTTCCGTAGGAAAACTGGGAGGGTTTGGTTGTTGGATTTTTTTTTCCAGTTTCTAAACGAAATAAAAAAGAAAACCCAAATGTTCATGAAACTGAAATGGAAATCATCAGGGGCTGACACGAAGCTTATTAGATAATTTGGAAACTCATCACCTTCCTTTCGACTTTTTTCCAGCTCCTGGAGAAAAATTTCTCAGGTCAGGAAGAGCAGTCACTGGGAAAGGAAAAACATGTCAATGAATAATGTCGAGAAAAGCATCAAACTGGGACGTGTCAGCGTTCAGGGCAGCACCCTGGGCTGGCAAGGATTCATCCAGAGGGTTTTGCTTGTGCTTGCTTTGGTCTTGCTGCACCGTTTCTGCCCAGCAGCCAGGGAAACTGGGCTGCTGTGACTCTGGAGAACATCCAGGTCCACAGCCCTGGCAGAGGCTCCTGGGTTCACAGAATCGTGGAACCACAGAAGAGTATGAGTTGGAAGGGACCTTAAAGCCCATCCAGTGCCACTCCCTGCCCTGGGCAGGGACACCTCCCACCAGCCCAGGTGGCTCCAAGCCCCCTCCAACCTGGCCTTGAACCCCTCCAGGGATGGGGCAGCCCCAGCTTCTCTGGGCAGCCTGGGCCAGGCTCTCACCACCCTCACCCCAAAGAAGTTCTTCCCCACAGCTCAGCTCCATCTGCCCTCTTTCAGGGTCAAACCCTTCCCCCCTCTCTCATCCAGAGTCCCTCCCCAGCTTTCCTGGAGCCCCTGGAGGGACTGGAAGGGACTCCAAGTTCTTCCTGGAGACTTCTTCTCTGGCTAACCCCCCCCAACTCTCTCAGCCTGTCCTCCCAGCAGAGGGGCTCCAGCCCTCCCAGCATCTCCATGGCCTCCTCTGACCCTGCTCCAACAGCTTCATGGCCATCTTGTGCCGAGGACTCCAGAGCTGGACACACACCTTCAGGTCAGGTCTCCCCAGAGCGGAGGAGAGGGGGAGAATCCCCCCCGTGCCCTGCTGGCCATGCTGCTGGGGATGCAGCCCAGGATGCAGGGGACTTTCTGGGGTGCCAGGGCACATTGCTTCATCATCAACTAAGATGTGGGCACATTGCCCCTATTTCTACCAAGCCAACAGTGCCTTGATGTTCACAAGATGAAAACTGGAACCCACACCAGCATCACTGAGACCACCTGAAGCAGGAAACTCTTCCCTGCCTGGGCTGGACCCCTTTTCCCATGGTTCACCATGGGCTGTGCCTCAGATGAACATGGCCAGCGTGGGGTGAGGCCACAACCCTCCGATGCCAGCAGGACCCGTCACAGTGAGGTCTGGAGGAGCTGCACCAGGCAGGGCTGGGAGCAGAAGATGGCACCGACCTGTGACAGCCTCCCCTGCAGCACCTGAGCATCTTCATCCTGACCCTCCTGGAGCTGGGAAAGGGAATTAGCAGAAACAAATCAGGTACTAATTCCAGGTGTCAAAGCCACTTGAGGAAACGGCTTTGCTTCTGGGAGACCCGCAGGCGGAAAAGCGCCTCTGCATAAATGAGGCTCTCGCTGCCCACCACCCGCAGAAACTTCCAGGGCTCACTCCTGTGCTGTCACCGCTGTCCCAGGGACTTGTCCCCACTGTCCCCACCCTCGCCCTCCCCGGCCCAGCGCCCCTCGAGCCCTGCTGCCCCTCTTCTCACACCAGCAGAAGGAGGACAAGCTGGACGGAGGGAGGGGTGCCGGGGTCCCAGCAGGCGGCTCCGGGGGTGCAGGGTCAGCGCCAACATCCACCGGGCGGGGAAAAAACCGGTGATTTTAGCCCAGAACTTCCCCCCCCCAGCTCCCACCCCCCTCCTCGGGGGTGACAATGGCCCGCAAGGCGCGGCGGCAGCTGTAGGGTGCGGGCTGGTTTTGTTCTGGGGACAAAAGAGCCCAAATTGCGCTCGGGCAGCAGTTCAGCCGGGGGTCCCGGTGCTCCTCCGCAAACAAACCCTCCCCGGAGCCGCCTCCGTCCCCGGGCAGGCGAGTTGCCCAGGCGGGCAGCCGGGAGCCCTCGCAGGGCTATCTGGTGACAGCAGCGCGCTTTTGTCCCCGTTCCTCCCGGGGAAAGCAAGGGCAGGGCGTCAGCGGAGGGGAGGGGAGCCGTCATCTGAAGCGGGGAAAGTTTATCCCCTCCTCGGCGGGTTTCCTTCCTTTCAGAGGAGACAAAGGTGTCTGTGCTCTCCCAGCGCCCGTGGACCCGCATCTCCTGGGCAATGGGATCAAAGCGGCCCCATCGCTCGGGTACTTGAGCCATGATGCACGTACCGCACCCCGGTTTTAACCCCGTGTTTACAGACCGTTTTTAACCCCGTTCTTTCTGGTCCTCGAGGGCACCAGCCCTCCCAGTGCACTCCCCGGTGCTTTGGTTGCTCAGGGGCTGGTGTTCAGCCCTTCTCCTCCCCAGTTGTGGTCAATCTGCCCTCTGAGGTCAGGTGAGGAGCCCAGAGGTGACTGCCCACCCAGAGGGTGGCCCTATGGCCTGGCAGAGGAGCATCTCTCCCCTGGATCTGCCTGGAGGAGGTCATGCACCAAGCGAGGACAGTTTGACTCACTGAGAAGCCGTGGGCAGGCTGGAAGAAAACCCTCTGACGTGGGCTCAGTCCATACAAGTTACTTCTGAACTCTCCTGTTCTGCAGCTGTGTGATGGTCACCAGAACTTTCACACCAGTTGAAGGCCAAGTGTCCACAGCCACCTCCACGATGGTGGTAGGCACTTGGACACACTACAGACACAGGTTTCTAACCACCAAACCAGCAAGAACAATAAGGTGTCAAAATGTCTTCAGAGCCCCTGAGATCTGCATCCAGAGGAGAGGGAAGTGTCTAACAAAGCCTACAGGAAAGAGCATTTTCTTCAGAGAGGAGGAGGAGAGCCATGATGGGGGCAATATCCGAGCAGGATGCTTTATTTGATCTTCCTGCATAAATCTCCTTTGGCCTTTCCAACAGGCAGAATTCTTCAAGCGGGACCTGGGGGACTCGGGAGAGGAAAGGGTTAAGAGCCCTCCAGGCCATGGGACCTTCCCATATTGTCCCTTTTCTTATCCCCTGCCGCTGGGGAGATTAATAGCATCAGGATTAACCTGGGCTGTGCCCCGGAGGCACTTTGCAGATGAAGGGCAGAGGATGGAGGGGCCGATCTTTGAGTTCCAAAATGCTTGGATGCCCCTGTAGGAGGTGGAAAAGGGCTGGAGGGAGGGAAGGTCCAGAGGGCTGGAGGGGGAAAGGCTGTGCAGGGATGATGGCAAATATTAACTGGGCACAACAGCTTCCTGCTCTGAGGAAGACAGGTCCAGCTCTTGGAGTTCATCAGTTCCTGAAGGGCATCAGCAACTCAAGAGCAGAAAGGAGGAGGCACTGGAGACTCTGGGATGGGACTTTGTGACCAAATATAAAGCTCCACAAGCCAGAGGGCCAGCAAGGAGGAAGGTGGCCAAGCTGCTGCCCACAGGTCAGGGAGGGCTCACACGAAGCCTCGTCTCGCCCAGCCAACATGCGATGGGCTGGACCTGCTGTGCACCAGCTCCTGGGAGCCTTAATTAGCGCCCTCAGCGCTGCATTAGCAGGAGGGGTGCAGCTGAGCCTCAGCCCCGACGCGAGAGCAGGGTGCTGCAGAGAGTGGCTGCTTGGCTGAACGAAGAAGCCGCAGAGGGAGAGCGGGCGGGGGAGTTCAGAAATGATCTGATCTGGGGTTTTCTTGCCCAAACCTGAACACCTCCCAGGCCAAGCGAAAGCAGCGTGGCCAAGCGAGGCAGACGAGTTCCACAACGGCAAAGGAGGGCGGATGGATGGCAGGACATAGGCACATGCTGTTCACAGGGGCAATGATGAGAAGAGATTACCTTTTCATGATGGAAAGCCTCAGTATCCCCCGGGAAGCCTTGAGCATGATTCCCATCCCTTCCAGAGGGGACTCAGACTCAGGTCACTCACGTTAGAGCTAAATCCCGGCCTCGGGCTATTCTGGGGCTCAGAGCTCTCTGCTCCTCAGAAACCTCTTCCACTTGGCTGGGAACAATCCCATATCCACAGGGGAGGTGTGTGATCATGACTCGAGTCCAGCAGTTAAGACACCTCTGCCTTAGTCCTTATCCTTGTGAATTTTCAAGTGGTCGATGCAAACTAAAGCAGATCCCTCGGGAAAGCACGTGGCTGTGGCCGTGACCTCCTGCAGTGTAAGGGGGAAGGTGGATTCAGGTGCCAGCAGCTTCTGTTGGCTGAGTGAGGACTTTTGCCTGTCCCTGGTGGGAAGGGACTCACCTTTTTCTATTTGTTTTGGTGGTATTGGCTTCCAAAAGACATTTCTTTCCTTTTTACCCAGCTGACACCGTGCAGTTCCCTTCGCTCTGGAGGGGTCTGCCCTGTTGCAAAGGGAATTCACTCTCCAACTGGTCCCAGCTGGAGCCAAACCCAGGAGAATACTCCTCAAGATCTCCCTTCATCATTAGCAGGCTTGTGGGAAGCCTGGAAGCTGCTTCTGGCACACACCAGCATTTCCAGCTTTCCGGGAAGACCAGCATTGCCTCAGCGCCCAGAGACCCAGCTCAGAGCATGGAGCAATGTAAAGTGGGATCTAAGTTACATCCTTATGGAAACTTCCCTGCTACAGCGAGGGTGCAACCACACAGCCAGACCCCAGTGCTGTCCAGACCAACGCTCTGGGTCACGGAAACCCACCTGGCACTGGGATCCTGGAGTCCAGAACTAGCCAAGGAGAACACAGAGGATCCGATTTTGCCATTTGAAACCAATTTCCAGCCTCTAATTCAAATCTGGGGCACCCCCCAGGCTGCCAGGAAATGGTTTTAAGGGCTCACAACTGTTGCCTGAAGGCTGTCACGGGCTGAACAGCAAATTTGCCAGAACCTTTCAAACAGAACTTTAGGTTCTGCGTATTTCCATTCTTTAGACGGAAATTCAGGATAAATCTGAAAGAAAAGAAAACTTCCAAAAAGTCTGCCCCAAAACCCACCCCAGAGAAGCACTGCTGCTCCTCTGGACCTCATCCCTTTATTCCCAGGATTCGCCCACCCTCAGCCAGGGTGGAGGGAAGCGGAGTCAGAAGAGGGAAATGGATGGACGTGGAACTGAAGGAGCTGGTACTGAGGGGAGAAGCTGTCGAGCTTCCTATCTCAGTTCTGGGCATCCTCACCAGGAGAGGTAAGAGCTGCTGAGCTTGCACCAGCACCGGGCTTTCAGAGGGGTTTAGGAGGACACCCATGCCTTGAAGGCAGAAAAAACACCTGAGCATCCCCAGCAGCCGGGGACCGGATCGGCTGGAGCAGAAGAAGGGGCCCAGATCTGCTGGTCTCCCCCTCCATAGCGGGGCTGCTTGGAGGATGATTAATTACAGTTACCCCAGTAGCTGCAGGAGCCACAAGGCAAGAGGAGAGCTGTGTGAGGACAACAGCTAGGATTGCCTCCTGCTACCCTCAGCCCGAGCCGTGAGGGTGGATTTGTCCAAGCCCCACCTCAGAAAGAGCCCTTTACCCCCAGATCCGGCTCCTCTGGAGCATCTCAATGGATTTAAGCTGAGGCCCTGGTTCATTGATCAAGGCCTGGAATCGATGGGCATCAGAGTGCTAAGACACCGTCCAAATAAAGATAATACAAACAGCAATAAAATAGCACCATTGATTTTAAAATTCCCCATCTAAGGCTTTATAAAGTATTCATTAAATGTCTATTAGGATAAATTGAAAGCATTAGGAACACGGGTAACTGGTTATGCAGATTTGCAAGTGTTTTTGCTTAATTTATAAATGCTACATCCACACAGATAGAGGAGCAGACATTGATAATAATTATCCCAATCCGTTTTGTTATTCTCTATGTAGCTCAAAGATGTGAATATCACGCTATTAGAGACAGGAAGGGATCCATTTCCTTCTCCCCTGGATTTGCAGGAGGTCAATAAGCTGAGGAAGACGACTGAATTTTTCATCTGCTAAAAGGCACAGAGACACATTCGGCGACCGCTCCTCGGGGCCGGGGGAGGACACACGGCGTCGGCAGAGGGTCCCGGCGCTCCCTGATGACACGCTCCGGGGGATGGTCAAGGGGGGCGGGGGGTGTCACGGTTTTTCAAGCACACAGCGAGCTGTACCGTTCTCCTCCCCTGCCAGAAGAGAAGCTGCTTTGGGGACCGTCGTGGTGGGGTGGGGGGGTGCTGTGAGGTATCTGTGGGGCGGTCGAGGAGGACGGCGACCCGCACCCCTTCGATGGTTGTCAGTCAGCCGTGGAGGGAGGAGGGGGTTATTGCTCCGCAGCGGAGGGGGGGCTGGAAAACAGGGTCACAAAACCTCGGGAAGGGTCTGCTCTCTGCCGGTGATGCGATTACTACTCAACACAACCGAGAGCAAGGAGAAGCTGCCTGTTGCAGATGCAGGGGAGGGATTCCCCCCCTCGGAGCATCAATGCCTCCAGGTGGGTTCAGCCCAAACTCTCTGCCTGGGCTTTCTCCAGCCCTGAAGAGAAGTCAGCGCTGCTGGAGCACAGTTCTTGCCTGTGACAAGTCCCCTGGCCTGTGAGACACGGGGGTTTGTGGGGCGGTGAAATGTCTCTGCCTGGAAGACCTCGGACCTGGGCAGCCCCAGCCGGGGGCTGGTGGGTGAACGGGGTCGTTAGCCACACTCCCCTGCACCAACAAACCCAGGCACACAGGGACCATGGGGGTGCCCAGCTCCAGGAGGCAGCGGGGGGATCTCCATTCTCTGGCCGTGTGTGCTCAGCGCTGAAGCCTCAGCGTCACGTGAGGCTCGAGCTGCCTGTGATGAAGAGTTAGAGTTATTAAGCACAAATGTCCTGTGTTGGTCCATTCCCAGACCCTGCAAAGTGTGTGTGTGTGTTTACAGAGCATCACCTTCCTCACTGCCGCCTCCAGAGCGAAGGGTCTTGGAAGAGGAGGAAAAGGAGGGGACAAACAACAGCCTTCCTTCTGCTGACAGACAGGTTCCTTCTGCAGAGCTGGTTGCTCAGACAGCAGCCACCCCTGTGCCTGCCAGCCCTCTGCCAGAGAGGTTTTCCAGAGAGCCACCATCCAAACTGATCCCTGAGATGGGCTGCCCAGGGAGGGGGTGGAGTCCCCATCCCTGACTGTGTTTCAGAGTCGATGAGATGTGGTGTTGGGGGATCTGGGGTAGGGGAGAACTTGTAGAGTGGGGCTGATTGCTGGACTCGATGATCCCAAGGTTCCAACCTGAATGATTCCATGATTCTACAATGCAGCAGTGGGAGAGTGTCCCAGGAGCGCTGGCTGGCCTTCCCAGCTCTGCTTCTTGGGGGACACACATGACTCAGCTGCCCTGTGACTCAGTTTCCCCACTATGAACCGCAGAGCCCTCCCCAGGAGCTGGGTGTCATGGAGATGGATAATGCTGAGAAAGCCTTGGAAGAGCAGCACCACACAGCCCACGATGCTCCATCTCTCCTTTTAGCCCCTTCCCTCGACGCCCTGGCGTTTGCTGACCTCCCCTCTCCTCTGCTGCCCCTCCCACTGCATGCTCTGAAAATACCTGGTTCTGTTGCTTTGTGAATTATTAGAGGCATTTACCATAGGCCCTCTCATTAATTATTCACAGCTGTTTTGTTCTGGGGCTCAGATGTAATTAATGGCTCAATTAATATTTAAATATTAACTATTTTTAAAAACCCAAGACATCTCCGTTAAGCTTGTCCATTGAGAAATCAAAGGCAGGGCAAGCGAGGCACGGGCAGGGAAGCTGAGCAGAGCGGCGTGAGTGGACAACCCAGTCTTCCTGCAGCCATGGGTCCCCGGGGGAAGCTGCCCTTGGAGCAGACGTGGGAGGGTGGGAAGGGATGAGTGGGTGCTGACGGAGCCTACGAGCCCCACCAAGCTCCCCCAGAAGGGCAGGGAGGGAAGAGCAGGAGGTCTGTTTTTGTTAGGTCCTTGGGGAACCACCACTGGTTAAAAGTGGGTGTTTCTCCATGGGCTTGATGACCCAGAGACTCCTGGTCTCCCCAGGGGTCTGGGGTCTCCAACAGCACTTAAAGCCTTGCCAAGCTGGGAGTCCTGCTGGTGTTTCCATCATCTTCTCCTGCTCCACATCCCAGCCTCTGGCGGAAAGAAGGGAGACGGAGGAAACCAGAAAGCCAAAAGCTCATTGATCTGGCCCAAAGGCTGCCTGGTGTAAACTGGGATGTGATGAGAAGTCACCCCAGAACTGGGGCTGCCGGAGACCCCTCTCCCACCCAGGGACCTGGTGCTTCCCCGTGTCTTTGCTGCTGGGGACGGTTCATCCTACAGGTGCGTTGGTGAGAAACACAGAGCCACGGGGAGGATCTGGCATTTCTGGTGGATGGAAAAGGCTACGGTTGGGTTTTCCTGCAAAAGCTGGCATTTGGGGCAAGGGAGGGGGCGGGCTTGGCGTTGGGGCTGAATGGGAGGCTCAGGCCGACAGCGCTGTAGTGCGTACGTTTCTACTCGGCTTATAAAAAACAAAAGGCGGGGGGGGGAAATTAGCAGGAAGGTAAATTTAACGAATTAGAACGAAGCTGATGTGGAAAAAAAAAACCCCATAAAAATCTATTGCATTCTGACTGTAACAAAAGAGAGCCTGGTTGCCATCCTCGCTGCTCGCTTGTATTTGCCTGCTTGCCTCCAAAGTGAAATTTCATCCGAACAGATTCATCCCGCCAACCCCGAATTCCGCTTCAGCGTCAACAAAACAACATCTCCCCACCAAAGACACAACCCAGGGGGGAGTTTTGTATCTTTTTTTTTGGTCTCTGGGGAACAGTGCAGGAATATTTCCTTGAGCTCTGTCCCCGGCATTTCTCATTCACTGAACGTCTGCGGGTCCTCGACGCCGAGAGCCGGGAGACGTGAGCGATGGCCTGAACCAAGAGCCAGGCCCTGGAGCTGCCCCCTCCTCCCGGCTGCCCTGGACCCAGAGCCTCCCGTGGCCAAGGTTTTTCCAGGTTTATGAGGCTTTTTGCCCCCCCATCCACCGGGCAATTGGAGAGGTCAGACCCATCTCCCACAGGATGACCCGCCGGGAGGTTCTCCACATCCCAGCGGTGGAGAAGATGCTTCTCTTGCCTTCCTGTCCCTCTGATGGGAACTGGTGGGACAGGTTTTGCTGGTGCTTTATAAAGCCTTCCTGGAGCCAGGTACCTCCGGGTGGTTTCCGCCAGCCTTCTGCTCGCATCCCGATGGCTCCCCCGGCGGGTGATTTACAGCATCATCCCATCATCCCCCCCACGTAAGCACTTATGGAGGCCCACCTTGCCCGAGCGGGCACGAAGCCGGCTCAGCTCAGCCCCACATGCCGAGATAGACGGCTGAATAATAGATGGCTGGTGCTTTGTGAAGGTCCTGTAACCGGATCTGCATCGCAGGGACACGGGGACAGAACCGGAGCGGGGAAGCCGCCCGATAATGCGAGCCGTGGCCACCTGATACGTGTCCCTCGAGCACGATCTGGTGCCCGGCCAATGGATGCCCATTCGGGGGGGAAATGAGAGCCCGGTTTCTTAGGGACCGGCTGACGCTTGCCTCCCCCTGGCCCCCCCCCCGCTGTCTCTCTAAGCGATGGGCAGATGCCACAGCAGCCATCCACTCGCACCCTGCCCTTCCCAGGCCCTCCAAGCCCTGTTCTCCACGGTACCCACATTCTCCAGCTGGAGGGTGGTGGGAATCGGGCACCCAGGCCTCCTCAGAGGGGCTGTGGCCACGGGCAGAGCAACCACCCCATCCTGCTCCTGCTGAAGTTCTTTGCCCTTTGGGTATCACCGTTTCCAGTCTCTTCCAAGGAGAGTGAGGGGTGGGGGGGGCTTTGCTATGAAAATCCAGCTCCTCTCCAAAGCTTGATGACAGGCAGCCATTCCATTTCAGCTCGGCTCTGCCTAATAAAACCCGTCACAGCTCCTCTGCAGCCAGCCCTTAGCAGGGAGGAATGCACTGGAGCTGTTCTCCTCTTTGAATAGCCCTCAGAAGTCCCTCTTCTCCCAGCCTGGGCAGAGGCATGTACCTGTGGGACACAGCAGTCTCCACGTCACCACCAACCCTGTACCCTCCAGTTGTCCTCTGGGCTGCTCCTGCTCTCTTGGGAGGAAGGATGAGGTGTTCCGAAAAGGCTTGTTCCCAAGGACTGTAGTTGCAGAAGGTCCCTGTCCCCATCCCTGGGTACCTGGGCACTGCCCAAGGCTGCAGAGAGCTGAATCTCTCACCTGCCAGAGGGTGAAGGAACCATCCAGGGGAAGGGATGACATTTCCAGCCCTCCTGGTACCTGCCACCCCATGAGCTCCTTGAGTCATGGGGCTAAAGGTCCCTCTCCCACCCCACCACAACCCCTTCACATCCACCAGCTGCCCAGAGGAACCACTGGCAGCAGCCACCCTGTATGACCCACGTGGGCCTCGGCTGCTTGCCCCGGGGGCTCAAAAATACCTTGAAGTTGCCATTTCTCTGTGAAACCCCCACCATGCAGACACCTCCTGGTGCTCCCTTTTGCCTTTCCCCTGGTTGCAGGCATCTTGCTTCCCCCGTGGTTCTGTGCCACCACTGGTCACAATGGGACCCCAGGTGGGCTCTGGGCATCGCAGCCTCCTGCTAAATTCAGCAGGCACGGCAAGGGCTCCGTGCAAGGCAGGGGATGCTCTTGAACAATTCAGTGATGGGAGAGACATCAGCACAGCAAGGAGAGACACAGTGGCCTGTCGAGGTGTGGGATGCTGTCCTGCATCCCACAGGATACGGGGAGAGGGGGTGGCGGGTGGCTGTGCACGTCCCTGCCCGGTGCCACACTCTGCTCACAGCCATGGGAAGAGCAGCTCCGGGAGCAGGAGACGTTCACCTTCCAACCCCGAGGGAGGGTGGCTGGGTGAGACAGGAATAAAAATCAGCGTGGGTGGCTGAGAGGGGGAGAGAGGGGTCATCTCCCCCGGGAGATGGCGGGGAGGGCTGGGGAGGGGGCACAACGGCAGCGGTCACTGCTCCTGCCTGAGCTTTCTCCCGCTAAATGCCAACCCAGTCCCAAATCCTCCCTGCCAGCACTTTAGCCCATGGCAGGGAAAAGTAGGGCTGGACCC
>VZTM01004479.1:101090-142261 GCA_013400555.1 Jacana jacana | reverse complement strand
GCGCTGCCCCCCCGCAGAGGGGTTTGTGTGCCAAGCCTCTGCCCGGGGGGGCACAAAGTCTCTGCTCTCCCCGTGCTCCCCGGCAGCGCTTGTAAATGGGGAATAATGAAACCTCAGGCACTAAAGAGGGAGACACAGATGGTGCTTCGAGATCCCTCGGTGGGGAGAGCACCCAGACTCTGCAAGAGGGAAACTTGAGGTGCCAGCTTTCCAAAACTGCCTGATTTTTGCAAGGGAAATCACAGCTCCCTGAGGTTAAAATGCTCTTCTTCACCCTCTCCAAGCTCCATTGCTTCCCCATAGCCTGTGCTCTTACCAACCCGTCTTCTACTGCAACCTCTTTTCTACTAACCTTGGGCAGAGCGGGTCTCTCCTAATTTCACCTAATGAAGCTGTACACGGCTCATGGAGAGATTCAGCCCCACCTGCAGGTGAGCACCCACCCACCCTGCTAAGCTTGGCTCTGAATGCGAGCTCTTCCCATGCTAAAGGAAGTTTTGTTGGGGCTGGTGCCTTCAGAAGACCTCTGGAGTGAGTTCAGGGGTGTCTTGTGCCACTGGACCCCCCTCATCTCTGCACTGGAAAGCACCTGGTGCTTCACTGCTGGTTGGGCTTTCCTTGCTTTCCTTTCCTTTCTCTTCTTCTTCCTTTCTATTCCTTGCTCTTCCCAAAGTATCCTCGAATTGACTTATCCACCCTGTAATCTTTCCAGTCCCACTGTCAACAATGTCCCTGACACAGTAATTATCCCCAAAACTGAACAAAGGCTGACTCCTCGTCACTACAGACAGTTGGAGCTCCCCAGGTATGGGATGGGGATCTAGCCTCAGGAGTGCCCAGATGGCTGTGAGAAAGAAGAGCAGACATCTGGTTCCCACCTCGGGTTCTCTGGTTCTGGAGACCACAAAACCTTTCAGAGTATGCACAATCTCCAATAAATGCATGAGAACACCAAGTGATCAGGACAGCAGGTTGAAGGATGTAGCTCAGTGGGTGCATGACCTCACATAGATCACTTCCAGCCCACCAAAACAATTTCTGCCTCTGAGTGATAGTGGGGATGGATGGAGAGGTCTGGAACAAGCAGCCTGAAGGGATGAGCAAACAGGTCCGCCCTACAAGCCCTTTGGAAAAGTGATGGCTGAAACCCAGCAAACCTTGGAGGAGCCATACTGGAAGGTGTGAGAGTACAGAGCTTGCAGAAGGACTATGAAGCAGCAGTTTCCTAGGGGACTCTGAAGACCAGGACAGGAGCATGCCTGCCTGGCCTCAGCCTACCATGCCATCTCTACCAGGATCATAGAATCATAGAGTGGTTTGAGTTGGAAGGGACCTTAAAGCCCACCCAGTGCCACTCCCTGCCTTGGGCAGGGACACCTCCCACCACCAGACCAGGGTTGTGCCAAGCCCCCTCCAACGTTGCCTTGAACCCCTCCAGGGATGGGGCAGCCCCAGCTTCTCTGGGCAGCCTGGGCCAGGCTCTCACCACCCTCACACCAAAGAAGTTCTTCCCCACAGCTCAGCTCCATCTCCCCTCTTTCAGTTTGAAGGCATCCCTGTGAGAGAGGAGGGCAAGGAGAGGAGACATCACCAGGGAGTGGAAGCACCATGGGAGACAAACACCTCCTGCAAGGGAAACCCAATGAGTGTAATGAATCTGAGACACCTCACAGAGGCCATGGACCATTGCCCTGCACGTGTGTGGCCAAAGCAGTCCTGGTCAATAACTCTGCATTGCACCCACTGCTTCTCCTCCAGTCCAGAGTCACGAGAAACGTTCTGGCAGCTCTCTGGAGTGCTGGAAAGGTAGGTTGGCAGCGGAGGGCGATGGCATATCTGCAAAATCCACTTCTTGGCACTCACTTGCTAAGGAGAGATTGAAGCAGAAATGAGGACAATGGCTTTTATTTGGAGGAGGAAAAAAAAAAACTATATGTTGAAAGGGAATGGAAACTGAGGGAGAGAATTCTCTGGATATCTCGTGACCTGACTGGAAAACAAGGTTGGCCTCGAGCTTCTTTCTTAAGCCCAAGCATCAGCGCTGCTTAAACCACCCCCAACAGCAGCTGGGAAGCGGCCGCCTTCCCAGCCCTGCAGCGACAGACAGCGCATACCAGCACCCAGCAATCCCACCCAGCAGCCAGGTTGGGTCTTACAAGCTCCTCCATCACGTGGCCCAGCATTAACTGCCTTCCTCAGACTCCCATGAAGAGAAAACTCCCCTGTGCAGATGGCAAGTCTTGCTGAAAGAGCCAACATTGCTGAATAAGCCTCCCTGGCAGCAGAGGGCTGGTGCAGAGTTCCCACCCTCCACCTCCCAAGGCAAGCTGAACCCATTCCCCAACGCCCACCAGCATGGCCAACCAGACCCAACCCCTGCCTGGGGGCACACAAACACCCCTGCACTCCCCCACCCCTCGCAGAGAAAGCAAGAGCAGATGAACCCCCTGTGACCCACCCAGGGTAGAGTCTCCAGGCTTTTCTGTGGGCTTGGGCAGTTTGGGGACCTACTGGGAGCAGCACAAAACTGCTGGTCCGCGCTCCTCTTGGTTTCCAGGCAGTGCCTGCGAGAAGTTATAGTATCTGCTGGTTGCAAAGAGACACGGAGTCTAACTGGCATCTTGGCACCTTCCTCCCATTGATTTCAGATAGGAGTTAGGTGCCAGAACAGGAGCAAGAAGTGCCTCGGACCACCTGATTGAGGGCTGAGACACTGCCGCTTCCCCAAGTCCCTGCTGCCACACCACCCAGTCTGCAGCTATTTCGGGCACTGATTGTCTTCCCAGATGTACTAACCAAATGCTGGGAAAAGAGTGGCCCAACAGCCTGGAGGTAAGACTGGGGCTCGGAAGACTTGGCTTCCCATTTCTGTGTGTGGAGAATAGAGGGAGAGCAGGGCTTGGAGGAAGGCTCTTTTGGAGATGAGTTTCCTTGTGTCTATAAAACAGGGCGAAGAAACTCCCAAGCAAATCTACCTGCTGTGCACCCAAATTCTTGGGCAAATGTGTATTTTATCCCTGTGTAGCCAAGTCTTGGGAGACCCTAACCAAAGAAAGGAGCTTGCTCCTTCCCACAGCTGCACCCTGCTCAGGCAGCAGGACTCCTCCCAAGGCTCCACGGTGCTGCCGTTTCCCCACGTTGGCTGCTTTGATTTGGGTTCCTGAGGAGCTGGGTTTGGAGCCTTCTTCTTTTTTCTTTCTTTTATTTTTATTTTTTTTTCTTTGGAGAGCACATTTATTAGGGAAGCCCTTTAATTTTTCCGTTTTGGAAGAACCCCAAATGGGCTTCCCGGCAAAACTAATGTGCAGGCGCTCGGCACTAAGCACTGAGTGATCCTGGAAGTACAGACCTGATGTCTCTACAGGCAGCAATAAACTTTTCAGCACAATACTGTAACCTCAACTCTTCCTCCTTTAATGGCTTTTCTCCGTGCCATTAGCATTGCTGCAGAACTTTCCGTGTGTGCCATGCGCACCCCGACACAGGCAGGAGGGGCCTGGGGAGAGGCAGGGCTCAGGTGCAGCCGTTTATTCAGCTTCCGTGGGTCAGGAGTGTGCCCCAGGGATAAAACACACAGAGAAGTCCTGGCCAGGGCTTGGATGCTTCTTGCTTTTATTCTTTGCAGGTTGAAATGGCCTCAGGAGGAAAGAAAGAACCATAGAATGGTTTGGATCGGAAAGATGGAAGCTTAAAGATCATTCAGTGCCTCCCCCTGCCATCCCCTGGGCAGGGACACCTCCCACCAGCCCAGGGTGCTCCAAGCCCCCTCCAACCTGGCCTTGAACCCCTCCAGGGATGGGGCAGCCCCAGCTTCTCTGGGCAGCCTGGGCCAGGCTCTCACCACTCTCACCCCAAAGAAGTTCTTCCCCACATCTCAGCTCCATCTGCCCTCTTTCAGGGTCAAACCCTTTCACCTCATCCTAGAGCTCCCCTCTCTCATCCAGAGTCCCTCCCCAGCTTTCCTGGAGCCCCTGGAGGGACTGGAAGGGTCTTTAAGGTCACCGTGGAGCTTCTCCAGGCTGAACCCCTGCAAATCTCTCCAGCCCTCCCAGCATCTCCGTGGCCTCCTCAGACCCTGCTCCAACAGGTCTGTGTCCTTCTTGTGCTGAGGATTCCAAAGCTGGACACAGGCCTCCAGGAGGGGTGCCACCAGAGGGGGATGGTGTAATCCTCCACAGTGTCCTCTGTTTCAGTGCCACCAGGGTCACATCTGGCTCAGCTGATGGCAACAGGTTGTGCCGGACTTACCACAGCTCCCTGTCAAAGAGAAGTATACTGGGAAGGAGTGGGACATTTGGGAATAGTAGCCGGTTGCCCTGGGTCTGGAAAACCAGTTTGCAAACGCAGAGGTGTGGGAGCATCCTCAGGGAAGAGCCAGCTCAATTCCCCCTCTTAGCTTCCTGCTGCTCTACCTACCGGTGGCCGAGAAGACGATGGAGGCAAGAGTCTCAGGCCCTGGAGAGCTTTTCATCAGCTCAGCTGGCTCCCTCCAGTCGATTAAAAAGCACTAAAGGTTGGCTTGGAGGAAGAGCCGGCAGCAGAACCAAGTGCAAATTAATGGGCGGAGGAAGGAGGTTTTTCTGCCACTCAGCAGGGCCCGAGCAGCCCCAACGTGAAGCCACCTCAGCTGGGAAGGGCTTCTCTCTAATTGCTTTCCATCGCAGGAGAGCGGGCGGCCGGGCAGCGGGAGCAGGGGGCCGGGGGGAGGTCTGGACGCCCCAGCCTTTGCCTTCCTCAGCAAATTGGCACCTGTGACCCTGCAAGAAGGAGGAAGGTTTCTGGGCGGTGCTGGGGCGCTGCACCAGTGGCTGGAGCCTGGGAACCCGCCTCAGCAACTTTCAGCTCTCAGCTCTTTTTCCTTCCTCGCAAAATTAAAGATGTAACACTTCCCTCTGAAAGCAGACAGAGCTTTCTGCCTTCCAGGAAATAAATGCCTTCTCCTCTGCCTTCTCTTCAAAAAAAAAAATAAATCTAAATGTTTTTTTTTTAAATGGCAATTTTTTCTCCAAGACCCCAATTCCAACTGGCGAAATTTAAAGTTGGGGGAGACAGAAGGTGCTTTCAGACACTTCAGAAAAGGGCCAGCAAGCTCGTATCACACACAGGTATCCATCCAGGGGCAGCAAGGGCA
The DNA here is from genome assembly GCA_013400555.1 of Jacana jacana. Lineage (NCBI taxonomy): Eukaryota > Metazoa > Chordata > Aves > Charadriiformes > Jacanidae > Jacana > Jacana jacana. Next base: position 137,130 of record VZTM01004479.1, on the reverse strand, counting down.
GCAGGGCTGTCACCTGGGTCTTTGGGCCAGGAATCGAGGTACTGCCTGGCTGCTCCACCCTGGGCAGGATGCTCTCCCGCCTCTGGCTCAGAGGTGCCACGTCCTCAGGCCTGTCAGCTGTAGCAAAGGAAGAGCCCAAGAGGGAGAGAAACACTCAGAGATGGCTCAAAACCATTGACTCCCAAAAAGACAGAGAGCCTTCCTTCTTCCTCCTGCTGCCCACGGGTGAGCTGAGGTGGCACAAGACTAAATCAACCAAGAATACCCAGTGCTGCCCAAGAGCTGCACAACTCCCAGTGCTCCCGGGTCACTTTTCCCAGCCTGACGTGGGCTAAAGCAAAAACTCACTTCAAAGCTTTGAATGCCACCTTTTCCCCAAAGTTTCAGACTCAGGATTAAGGAAAAAAAACCCATGGGACTTCCAGCTCAGAGAACCTACCAGGGAGATCTTCCCAGTCCCTCCAGCAGTGGCACCGATGGAGTCCCCACCTCAGGTTACAGCAGTCTCTGCCCTGGAATGTGGACAGCAGCTTCCCAGGAGCTTGAACGAAGGTCCCCCTTGGGTCTGGGTCACAGAGAAGCTCGGAGCATCAAAGCATAACCCAAGTGGGTTTCACCAAGGTGAATGAGAGTGGGCCTAAAGGAAACCCCAGAAAGGAGAAGGCTGTGGTCAGAGATTACATGAGCCAACATGCTCACATACATGGAGCACTAAACTCTCGAGTCTGCCTCTAGCAAAGTGGGTCACATCAGCAAGAGGTCAGCTGAGCCAAACAGGATGCTCTGGTGTTTTAATACTACCATGACCATGACCATTACCATTATGAGTCGTTTGCTCCTCCCTCAGGGTTCCCCTGGACCTGACTGCTCCTTCCTCGCCCTGGCAAAGCCCCAGAGAAAGGACCTGGAAAGAGATGTGGAGAAGAGGAATTTCCTGGAGATGGAGCTGGCTGCCTGCAAGAGGGGAAAAGGCTTGGCTGTGGGATGCAGGAGGAGGAGGAAGGTGCCAGAGTCCTAGAGGAAGGGTCCCAAACCCCAGGAGAGTGGGGCTGGGAGAACCCCTCCCCTGGGACAGATAGTGGTCGGGTACCCCAGCTGGTGGGGAGGGACAGGCAGGGGGAGAGGAGCTGATGGACCAACTCTGCTGCTCTGGCAGCGCTTAGCATTTATCGTGCCATCTTACAGGCACCAAATACAAACTTCAAACATCTCCCCCTGTTTTGGGGCCATCAGGCAGCTCTCCACTGCGCTCCACCTCCCAGCCCAGGTGCCCAGGAGCGAGAGACCCTGTTTGCCCACAGCCACCTTCCGATCCTTCCTTCCTCTCCTTCCCAGCTCATTGCTCCAGCCTTTCCCAGCTGCCATCCAGGGAGGGGATGGATCCAGATCCTGCTTCTGTCAACCCACTACAACCTGGAGTCACTCCCCCAGAGAAGGCTCCTGTGTAGATGGACCTGCGGCTGCCCGTGACGGTGGGTGGGAGGGAGGGAAGGAGGGAGGACTCTTTGCTCCAGCCTGGAGCGAGTAAATAAATAAATAAATCAGTCATCCCTAGAGCTCCCCAAAGGTGCCATTAAGGAGCAGAGAGTTAGTGATTAGTGGCAACAGGAAAGGGGGGAAAAAAATTATAAACAAAGAAGTCATCGTCGTGTCCATGGGGAGAGCACTTCTAAAAATCCTTTAACAGGGCTCATTAAATATACATGGCCTCAGTGGATGGCTATACATCCTGATTAGCCCATGACTTCAGCTCCTGGAGTCCAGGGTGTTTCTGCTCCTCACCAAGGAAATAAAAGGAGGTGGTCCATGGCAGCGTGGCCAGCCAGGGCCACCGAGAGACCACAACCCCACAGAGCCCTGTACAAGAGGCACAAGGGTCCAACCCACTCATTCTGGGTGAGAAACAGGATGGGAGAGAAGGAGGAAAAAACAGCATGGACCAAAAAAAGGCCACAGAGAGTCACTTTCCACCTCTGAGAGCCACGGTCCTGACACGTGGCTTGGGAAAGGGGAACCTTTGGCAAACGCCATGCTGCCTTACCCAGGTCTGACAGGCCGCAGCCACGTGGCACAGCGGGTGAGACGGGGCAGGATGCTCGGCAAGTCTTTGGCCTCCTGGGGTCACCACCTCACAAGGGCTGGTGACGGGGTTAAAATCAGTGTGCAGCCTCCACCATCCACCCTCCCTCACTCTTCTGCTGGAGAAGACGCCGCTCACCCACCCACTCAGTCAGAGGAGCAGCCCAAGGCCTCTTTCTTTCCCCCCTTCCTTTAATGATATGAATATTTTATTACTTTTCATTGGAAGCAACATGCAAATGAATGTGTGTGGGAAGGCCCTGGAGTCTTCCAATGTTAACAAAACAAGTAAACAAGGATTGTCCTCCTTATGAGCGATGTTAACACAATATACAAGTGTTGTTCTACAATCGATAACCTCATAGGAAACTCGGGTGGCTGGAGGCTGAGATACTGCGTTTACTCACGTTGTCATTAAAAGGGTTCTGCTTTGCTGATCAAATTTCTCTTATTCTTTTTTTCCCAAGCAATATGAGAATTTCTTTCAAACGTTAGAGTGGGATCAGAGAAACACAGGACGTTGAGGCTTGACTGGGCCAATTCCCAGCATCTCAGGAGCTTTCCCAGAACCTCCAAATGCTCCTGAGGGAGTAGGGACACTTCCAGCCCTAAGACCATGGTTCGGCACCAAGTCTGTAGGGTCAAGAAGCCAAGTTGAGCGCAGCTTCACTGATGTAGTTGTGGTGTAGCAAGAAAACAGACAGCAGAAAAGCTGGAAACCCTCATGATAACGTGTCCTGACGTCTCTCACTGGGAAGGGAGATGAAACCAGGAATCTCTGCATCTGCTCTCATGGTCTTCTACTACCTGAGCTAAAGGAGACTGCTGCTCTGTAAAGCTCTTACCCAGTTTGGTTGGCTACAGGAGGCAGATCCTCAAATGGGAGATCTGGAAAGACACAAAATGCAGATTAAGATTTCATTGTAAAGCATCCAACCCAAAGCACCCAGCTGAGAAGGAGTGTGAGATTTATTGCTGTCAATTTTTACCTCCTGATCTCAAGATGGAGCCTAATTAAAACCAGAAGCCTCGTGCGAGACAAACCTCCCCAGTTCAGATAAGTCAAAGTCCTGCAAGCACCACATTTGCCCAAAGTCCTGAGAATTGCTCTATTGCCTTTATGGGCTCTGGGATGGTAAAAGTACAGAAAAATAGGAGCGTGTCCTGAGAGCAGAGGGGTACAAAGACGGCACCTCTCTGCAGTAAACCCGAGCGAAAGGCTACCAAAAGCAGGAGATGTAGGTGCAAAATAGTTTGCAAGGTTGGGTCCCTCAAGAGAAGTTTCCTGGGTTTGATTTCTTCGGCTCCTCAGGGCACAGGCAAAGGTCTGAGGTCCTGCTGCACCAACCGGTGTCACACCACATCGTCAACCTTCTTCTGCTTCCATTCTTTTTAATTCCTTTCCCCCCTCCCCTTCTTTTTCAAATCCCTTCTGGTTTCAGCCATCACTCGCTGAATCTTGAGCAGGAAAGGTGGAAAAACCAAAGGGGAATCCTGTGTCCGTGGCTCTGCCTGAGAAGTGGCAGCTGCACCCAGGGATCGGGACGCCCGGGTCCAGCCCAGCGGTGGTGGCTCCCCGTGACCAAGCCGGTCTCTTCCCAGATCCCAGTCCCACGACTCGCTCAATCACTTCCATAAACATCTCCCTTTGAAAGAGCAGCCTGTTTTTTCTCACTGCTTAGCCCGGCCTGGGCCAGTGGGTAGAGTAATTATGTTAATTCTGCCATCAAAATGATTAGCCATTCCATTTCAGCCAAGAAAATGCTGGAAATTGGCTCATGATTTATTCTGCGCTCTTATTTCATCTCATCCTTTTAACACGGCACTTGGGTCTCCCTGCAGCTCGCTGGCCAATTAGTCGAATCAAAGGAGGCACATAGAAATACGGGCCTTAAAAACAGCCCAGATCTGGATGGATCCTCTACCTGGAGACTGGGGAAGTGACACCTCCCTTTCCCTGGGGATCCTCCGCTAGGCTGGACTTTGTTTGTCTCCTTCATGTCCAAGGAACCACCTCCACTGGGTACGGGCAGCTCTTCAGTCCATGAGCTCCTCTGTGGAGAATCTCTGTGCTCAGTCCAAAGATGAAAGAGACTGACCTTTCTCAACCTAAAATAGTGATAAAAACTGCTCAGATAGAAACCCTGCTCCCAGCTGGAGGCACCCAGCAGCCACACGGGGCTGGAAGGGGCTGAGCTCCCTCCCTCCCCTGCTCCCGGCCGGGCTGGAGGCTCACCCTGACCAGAGAGCTTTTCTCTGATCTGCTTTCGAGTCTCCCCCATGGGATCTCCAGTGCTTCCCTGGGTAATCTTCCATGGCCTGACACATGCCTCTGTCAGGAGGCTTCCCTGGGCATTTCATTTTGAATTAAAAACCCCATTCTTCTTCGTTGTGTTCCCTTCACGCCTTGACACCTCCTCTCCCTCCCTGCGTACCCATTTGTGCTGGGAAACGACTGATGGATCATCCATTTGGAGCACCCCCACGCCCGGCCCTTGGACCCTGCTTTTCCCTGGTCTGTCTTGATTTTCATGCTGATGCATTAAAATTGTAGACACTTCCCATATCTTGAAGCCCAAGAACTCCATGAGTTGTCCAGAGGGTCTTTCTGGAGCTGAGCAGAGCCATCCTCTACCTGCCATGCCCTTAGCAAACCCCTCCGAGGGTTCCCTCCTATGTCACTACGTGTCACAGCTCAGGCATATGTGCTCTCCTGGTCACGACACATCTCCATCCTCACTCCTGTGACCCACGGCTGTCCCCAGGCACCACCAGGCTCATAATCAGGGTACAAGGATGCCCCGGGCCCCTTCCCTGCCTGCACTGCCAGGTTAGGGGTGGGATAGGTTCTCCCTTCCAGGAGGAGCTGAGCCGCAACCACCCTTGGAGCGATATGTCTCCTGCTGCCCAGTCTCAGGCCAGTTCCCACGAGCTGCTAAATGGAACTGACTTCCAGGTCCTCCTGAGGCCACCTTCCCATTTATCTCAATGAGAGCGGTGACATCCCAGAGTGTGATGCATGAGGCATGCCACCATCCTCCCCACCGTGACAGCTCCAGGGGTTTCTGCTTTGCTGCCTCTCCCCTGCAAGCTCCCACGGGACCCCCATCACTGCTGGGGGGGACGGCTTCGGCTCTCTGCCCGGCCAGAGGCAATAATTCCTGGGAGAAAACACAGCATTCTCACTGTCCCTTTTTTTAAAAAACAAAAAGAGAGAGAGGAAAAAGAAGTTAATCCATGGAGACATCTGAAGTTCCACCAGCTGCTTTCAAACTTTGCTCCTCTCAGGGCTGTCACCACAGCCACCAGTGCTCCCCAGTCCCCAGGATGGTCTGTGGGGAGGAGGAAGGAGGAGCCAGGCTCCCAGAGGTGAGCTGGAAAAGGTCAGTGGTCAAAAGCTGCTGTGAGGGCAGCTTCAGCTGAGTAAGGGTGGCCCTCAGGCTTGCAGCAGTTCCATCCCACACCGATTTTACAGTGGTTTCTGCGACAGGGTGAGACAGACACCGTTAACACCGACCCCCCACATTTACAGTCGTCTCCCGGCTCCTGCCCCTCCAGCAGCCCGATGAGCTGTGGGGCACGGTGATGGGCGGCGCGATGGAGAGGAGCAGCCTCGGCGTTTATTCCCACCATCATCCCGACACTCCTGCTGCATTTGCAGGCTGGGTCACAAGATGGAGCAATTGTCCTATTTGTCGTTCCCGGCTGGAAACCACCGGGCTCTCTCCTCTATTTGGGCAGCGGCGGGGATGTTTTGTAGCCTGGACCAGTGGGTGCTTCTTTGGGCAGGTCCTGGGCCCCCTCCAGCAGATACCCGAGTCCGGACCAACCTGCTCCTCAAATTCACCCTGCGGCACCATGTCCCCTGCACAAGCAACCGGCACATCATCATACCCAGCTGTAGGGATATTCAGACCATCCTTCCTGGGTCCACATCCCACCTCTGCCCCATAGTCTGTCCCACCACTCAGCTCTCTGCACCTAAAAGGTGGGTGCTGCCCAAGAGCAGCACCCAGAAACTTCCCCATCCCCTGATTTCAGGTCTTTTCAAAGCTACTGGGGACGAATATGCCTTTGACAGCATAGCATGGGTTCAGATCCTCATGCCCAAGTGCTCTCAAGTAGGCAGCTGAGATCCTATCTGGGATGTAGAACTCCCCTGGGGAACCACACGGGTCACCACATGGTACTTCAGGATGTGACTGCATCTCATAGCTCTCCAGGAGCACTGGGGACCAAGGAAGAGCTGCCCCATTGCTCAAAGGGTGGCAGGACTGTTTGGTGGACTTCCTGCAAGCACCACAGCAGGGAGGAGACAGACAGCCTGGGAAAGGCTGAGAGGGAGAGAAGAGCCAAGGAGGGCTGAGGGAGGCTGACATCTGCCCTTGGGAAAGCTGGAGGAGCGACGGAGGAGGTGAGATATTAGGTGGTCTCTTGGAGGAGGAGGTATCTGGGGAAGGAACCAAATAGGGGGAGATGTCCCTTTCTCAGCTGAGATGGCACATCTGGAGAGGTGGAGCAGTCCCAGGGAGGTATCACACCATTGATCTGGCCACGGAGAAGAAGCCCAATGACTGTTCCTGGGGACTTGGTGTGGCTCGTGCCAGGCGGGAGCTTCCCGGGCAAACTGCTTTCATCAGGAAATGATGGCTCCCTTGAACTGGAGCTGTTCCGCTCCCCCAGATCTCTCCTCGTTAAAAACATGTTTGGAAGAGGCTTAAACATCCTGTTTTTCCACAGACACGTTTTTCTTAGGACAGCTTTTCCCTCCCGAAACCCGCTCTGAAGTTGATTGGCACAACAAAACGGGCTCTTTGGAAGGAGCAGCTCCAAAGCAGACGTTTGGCCTCTCGCTTCCCGAGAGCTTTCGTCGGGGTGGGAAAACTGCGAGAGCTCGGGGAGAAATCCTTTCTCAGCAACTTTGGCCATCAGAGACCAGGCCAGCAACTTTCCGAGCCAGCAGCACAAGCCATGGCTGTGTGGACCCTCTGCCCCACACGCCAAATACTCCGTGTAAGTTCAGGGCCACCCAGCAGAAAGCAAACAGCGTGGGGCCACAGCTGTATAAATAACTGGGGCCACCAGCCATAACCCTTCCTTCGGGATCCCTGGGACCTCTCAGCATGTGTGTGGCAACCCGGGGAGAAACACTTGAGCCTCACCCCCACCCCCAGTGAGCTCCAGAGAGGGAAGAACTCCAGCTTCTCTCCCATGGAGTTGCAGCTGGAGTGCACCAAAGGCCTTGGTTTTTCCAGCAATCTTTGTGTTCATCCCTCCACACATCTCTGAGCCACCGACCTGCTGCCACCAAGCCCCAGGGGTAATTGATGTCTCATCCCCAGGGGTAACTGATGTCTCACCGCCACGGGGCAGATGGGTGGAGAAGGTGCCAGGGAATCTTATGGTCAGCTCAGGCTCCACGGATCTGCAGGGAGAGTCCTGCGAAGCTGCAGGGATGGGAAGGAGGTGCTGGGATGGATCCAGGTGAGACAGCAAGGTGCTGTCCCCACAGGGCTTGCTGCTTCTGGAAGAGAGAGCCTGTGGCCACCAGAGCCTGAGCTCACCAACATCATGGGGTAAACCTTTCAATACCAGCCCAGGGCTAATGGGGTTTGGGCAGAGGTGGGAGGACAAAATGTGTGTATCACTTGTGAGGACCTGCTTGTCCCACGGGACCTGCATAGGACTGACTAGATCCAGGACAGCAGTGGGTTTCTCCAGCAGAGACCAGACTACAGCTTCAAGCCCCAGCAGGGCAGCACAAATCATCCTCTTCCTCCCCAAAAGCCACTGCATGGGATGAGAGAAACCCTGAATTCTCCCCAGCTGCCCTCACCTGTCAGGTAGCACAGGAGGCCGAATTTCCCCCCTTGCAAGAGCAGCACCAACAAACCCCGCTAAGGAGGCACCCAAAAAGGTCCTGGAGTCCCATCTCCCCCGGCTGGTCCTTCCCCCATCCGGCTGCTCATTCCAGGCGTGTTTCTCATGGCCGTGGGAGGAATGCAAAGCCCTGGGGTGTTTGCACAGACCAACACCAGTCCTTTCTCTTCCGAAAAGGGACAAGGGGATGATGTCAGCGGAAACCTATTTTTAACCCGCATTCGAATGAAAAGGAAACGACCCAGAGGAAACACATCCCCCAAAAAAATAATAATAATAAAGAAAAAAACCCCCAAGCCTCCTGACAAAGAGGAGCCCAGCTTTGCTTTCAAGTTTTACTTTTCCCAGGACACCGACTCCCTCCTGCCCTTGGCCAAGAGGGAAAAGAGCGAGCGAGGGAGCGAGCAGCCTCCCCGCACACCCCACAAACAGGAAACCAGGGCTATATAAATATCGGGGCTGCGGGCAGGAGGAAGGGGGGTGGGGGTGCAGGAGGACGTGCCAGGGCCCTGTGACATCCAGCTGGGCCACCAGCCCACCTGAAGTCGGGCACGTCGACGGGACCAGCCTGCGGAGAGCAGGCAGCTCCGTCACCGTCCAGCCTCCTTCCCTACGGCAGCCAGGCCGGCAGGAAGGTGCACGCTCTCATCCTCACCCACAGCGGGAGAAACCCCAGGGAAACGAGACGAAGGGGCTGCTGCTGCAAGGAAGAGCCTTCAAACATCTTCTCTTCCACCGTGAGATGGGCAGAGCCTGCAGGGTCGGGCAGCAAGCAGGGCTGCAGCTCCAAGCAGACAAAAACCCCTGCAGCAAAACCTGNCGGGGCGGGGGAACGGGAAAGGGGAGGGGTATGCAGATCAACATCCCAGCAGGACCCAAATTTCACCCCCTAGGAGAGCCATTGGCTTCTGCTCTGCTGCCGGCCCCAGCCAAGGGTGGTGTTTTGGTGGGGAGGAAGCAATGGGAGAACTTTCTTCCACTCTGTGTCCTGGAAAACGGAGCTACCTGGTGGCCTGGGAGCCCAGGTGGCAGCAGAGGGGCTTCCACCTTCTGGCAGGAGAGAAGGGATGGGGCCGAGGTGGTGTGGGCAGGAGCAGTAGCCTCACAGACTGCAGAGCCTCCATCGTGATGCTCTGCCCATGCTCTTCCCATCTTTCAGGGAGCCTCAGGGGACATCTAACACAAACTTCCATACTGGGCAATACTGTCCAGGTCAAATTGCTGTCGACCCTGCAGAGATGTCCCATAAACCTTCATCCACAGTCTTGTTTTCCTGCATCCCTCCCCAGAAATGCTCTGGGGACTGGATCCGCTCTACCAATCTGAAGACCCAGCTGTGATCTCTAAGGTGCTGAGCCCTGGCCAGCTTGGGTGGGAAGGACCTGTACTCTGTCCATGGAGGCTGCACACAGATGGGACCAGCATCTCCACAGCCCTGAGGCCACTCCATTCCTGACTGAGAAGGTGACACTTGCCCTCAAAGGCTGGAGCAGCGCAGCTTGGCAGGTCCAAGCCCCACCACGTCATGGCTCAGTTTGTCCAGGGGACACTGACTGCCTCTTTGTTATTTCATTTTTCTCCTGGGGCTTCTCTCCAGCCCAGAAGCTCTTCCCCAGACCTGCACAGGGCAGTTATTTTTAGGTCCTGCTGTGGGGGGGAGGCAGGGACTGAGAAGTGCTTGGACCCGGTGGCAGGAAAGCAGAGCTTCACCAGGCAGGAAGGAGCCGGAGGGTGGATACCAGGAGCACTCCCTGCCTGCAGCCACCACGGCTCCTTCCTCTGTCACACACCAACCCTCCTGTCACACACCAACCCGCTTCCCAGAACTGGCTGCCCAAGGGGAAGGCACTTGCTCTGTGCATGCAAGGGCCACAGAGGGTCCCCACACCAAGCCCAGGGCAGGACAGGAGGGGTCAGAGGTGGTGGTGGGAGGAGAGAACCTTCCAAGAGCATCCCAGAAGACCCCAGCCTGGGGGGTTGTCCCCCAGCAGAGACCACCCCTGTCACTTGGTTTTGCCCCCATGCACCGCTGTGGGAGGACAGGGCTCTGGGGGAGGAGGCAGAATAGCTCGGGAAGGGGCTGTGGGGCTGCAAGGTGGGGAAGGATGGTACAAGAAGAGGATTTAGGGGAGCCCAAGAGCTGCACCACTGCGTCTGAGCGAGCAGGCATGTGTTAGATGACTGTAGGGTACACCATCAGGCTGGAAAGGGTTTGAACCCAGGTGCAGAGGGTAGAAGATGCTCCCCCTCCAGTGCTGGAGGGAGTGCAGAGGGTCCCATCCTCCCCGTGTGCCCGCTGCCTTGGGGGTGCCTGGGCAAGGGCAGATGATCCCAACCTGCCAGCTCCTCTGTGGGCTCATGGGACAGCATGGAGAGCCTTCTGCTCTGCCCATGCCTGGGCAGCACCAGTACCATGCTGGAGAAACTGGGAAACACGATAGAGGAAGCATAAAAAGAAGGATTTGAAGTGTTGGCTTTAAAGCAAACCCTCAAATCCCATCCCACAGTGATGTCCCCTCTCTCAGGGTGGCAGCACGAGGAGACATGGCAGAGCCCCCAGCCCCTCTGGCTTGCAAAAACAGGGGCAGCACATTCCCTCATCAGTCTCTCTCTCTGCACAGAAAGGTATGATAATTAGGGGCAAATCTGCTCTGAAAAAGCCTTCTGCACCCTCCTGCCCAGCAACACGTGCCCGAAAGGTTTCCTCTGTGTTTGAGGGGGGGGGGTTTCTTTCTTGCCTCACATTTCTGGGGGAGTCTGTTTGCCTCAAAGATCTGTCAGCCTCCAAAATCCCACGCCTGCCCTTGGTGCACACCTGCATTTCTGGGACTTTGGGGAGGATTTACTCCCGTTTTAGGCAAGAGGACCTGGCAGACCCGTCTCTATCCGCAGGTCGGATTTTCCCCTTGAAATAACTTTCCAGCCCCCCGTGTTTTACCCAAACAAATGCAAAGCCTTGCTGCAGGAAAATTGTCTCCAGGCTTGCACCAGGATGTTCCTTGGGTCTGATGGGCCTGGGAAAGTGGGGCTTGTTTGTGGGAGCAGAGGGAAAGGGGAAAAGCAGCAGAGTTAGAAGTTTGCTCCCCAGAAACGTTCCTGTCTCCTGCAAACTGCCTGCAGGTATTCCCACAGCCTCCCAGCTTTGATGGACAACTTCCTTCATGCTGAATGACACTTGGGGACCCACCAGGGTGTGTGAGGGGTTTGGAGGAGGGCTGACCCGGTCTCCACCCTGCACCAGCGACAAGAATGAACCCTTGCCCCCTCCTTAATCCACCTTCGCCCCTGTCGCCCAGAGAAGTCAGTGAACCCTGTCCCCTGACCTGCAAAGTGTGAAAGGGAGGAGGCAGCGAGGGGGGGAGAAGCCAGGACCTGCCGGGGCTGGTCGACACTGGGCATCCCCCCGGGGCTGTGGGCCACCCCCAGCACTCGCCGCCCCACATTGTGCCTGGAGAGCGGGGAGGACGGGGCGCTGGGGACGACCCTGTCCCACCAGCAGCGTGAAAGCCGCCTTTGTTGCGGGGCTGTCACCCGGGGCCGAGGCATCCTGGCCTCTGGTTTCCAGGACAACGGGAGGAGAAGGAGGAGAAGGAGGAGGGTGGGATGATGGGGAGGAAGGTGAGAGATGGTCAGGCAGCAGGAAAGTTTGGATGGTGTGGGCAACAGTGAGCCCCAAAAAGTGGCGGTGGGGTCCCTTCTGCTCCCATCTCTTGGTCCCAGATCAAACCTTCCCCAGCTCCCTCCCACAGAGGGGCATCACCATCTGAACTGGGACTAGTCAGTCCCCATGGCTACTCGCCTGCTCTTACTACTGGCTTAGGCCACCTCCAGCCCTCTCAGAGCTCAGCCATATTTTTAGCCAAACATTTATGGTTTTGTCCCTTTGCAGCTCTCCAGTTCCCTCAGATTCCAGGAGAGTTCAAAGGTGTTTTCCTGCCTCCTACAAGCTCGGGGCTATTTCTAGCCATCAGACCCTGGCAGCCCGGCTTCCACGGGCCACTGTACGGTCAGGATGCGCACGTGGAAATGGCTCATGGCTTGTGAGCAGCTCCAGGAGCAGCCACGAGCCCCAGGAGTGAGGGTTATAACAGACCCAGACAGGAGAGAGAGAGAAAAACTAAAAGAGAAATATCAAATTTGCCAGGGAGACCTCTTGGTGCTTGGGATGCTTCTCGGGGGAAGCGACGCTAGTGCTGCCCCATGGGCTATTTCAAGCGAGGGTGGCCTAGTTGCCGTAGCTGTTCTGGCTGGTCTCAGCTCTGGGAATGCTCTTATCCTTCTTTAGGTGCACAGGAGAGGACAAACAGCGTGTCAGCACAGCATCGTTGCTGACCTCAAAGCCCTGCCTGTTCTGACCCGGATGCCTCCACAAGGTGCAGTGCCACAAGCCCCTCAGGTGCCCATATGCAGCTCCTGGGCTGCAAAAGGGCTTCTCCTGGCTTGGATTTGGGGAATGAGTATCCAGGGTCATATCACTAAGAGTCATCACAGCACTAAGGGTGACTTAGAATCATAGAATCATTTAGGCTGGAAGAGACCCTTGGGATCATCAAGTCCAACATCTGCCCCACTCTACAAGTTCTCCCCTACACCAGATCCCTCAACACCACATCCAATCTGCTCTTAAACACAGTCAGGGATGGGGACTCCACCCCCTCCCTGGGCAGCCCATTCCACTGACTGACCACTCTTGCTGGGAAAAACTCTTTCCTCATGTCCAGCCTAACCCTCCCCTGCTGCAGCTTGCAGCCATTCCCTCTCCTTCTAGCGCTCATTGCCCGGGAGAAGAGACCAGCACCAACCTCTCTGCAATGCCCTTTCAAGCAGTTGGAGAGAGGGATGAGGTCTCCCCTCAGCCTCCTCTTCCTCCAACTAAACAATCCCAACTCCCTCAATCCATCCTCATAAGCCTTATTCTCCAGGCCTCTCACCAGCTCCGTGTCCCTCCTCTGCACTCGCTCCAGCACCTCCAGATCTCTCTTGTGCTGAGGTGCCCAGAACTGGACACCAGACTCAAGGGGTGGTCTCCCCAGTGCTGAGCACAGGGGGACAATCACCTCCCTGCTTCTGCTGGTTCTTGCATACCCAAAGGGCTGACCTTTCCCCAGGATGCCAACAGCACTGGTGGTGACCTGATGAGCTGCCAACCTTGTGCAAGCTCTGATCCACCATCGTGGTGGAAGGAGAGAGGGTGCTCTCCTGTGCCTGGCCATCTGGCGGTGAAGTCTGGCCAGGGAGAAACCAGAAGACACTTCAAACTAGAGCTTTGTCTTTCTGTGGTGACCATCGCATCCAGGGACACTGACAAAGACTCAGCGTTTTGGTCTTTTGGGATCACGCTGCTTCATGGAAAAGGAGAGGTGGATCAGGGCTCCTGGCTGCATTTCTGGGGTGGTGTTTTTCTTTTTCTGTGTAGAAGGAGAATATCCCACATTATTGGGAGAATACAGCAGGGTGAAGCAGGCGTTTCAAAGCCGGAGAAACCAGAGCTCTTGCATCCCTACACAACTCTATACTGACTTACAGAGCTGCCAGGACTGACCAAGCAGCGGTGGTCTCCAAAGGCCTCGAGGGCTTCACAGGCATGGGTTTTGTGGCCATGAGGACGAGCACCAGCCCATTCCAGACCAGACTTAATGCTGTGGCTTTTTCCATCCCTGCAATAAACAAGCTCCCTGCCCGCAACACGCCTCCACTGCCGATGGGACCACTATCTCCTGCATCTCCTCCAAGGCCAAGGGCAGGAAGAGGAGAAGAATACCACGTCCATCTGCGAGCACACAGGAACCCGTAGGGAGCTGGAAAAGAGCTCTCAGAGCTGGAGAGGGTCCCAGGGCAGCTGGGACACACACACCCCTCTGCTCAGGAAAAGAGCCAGAGAGACTTTCGTCTCCACGGCTGCCCCGGATCCCCATCTCACATCCCATCGGATCAAAAACACTTCACCTTCCCCTCTTCCTCGCACACACCTCTCCCTTCAGCGTCGGCTGCCGGCGGCTGGGAGCGCTGGGCTATTTAAGGAAAACGCCCAATAACATCACAATTACTTACCATAAAAGCCTCATGTTTCCAATAACAGCCTAATGTTCCAGGCACCTGTCCAACAGACTCGGAGCTCGCTTACCTGCCCACTGCAGGAGCTGGATCCATCCCACTTCCCAACAGACATCTAGATGCGCCATTGCAGAGCTGCAAAAAAAGCTCTGGAAGACCTCAAAATAGCTGCCACCTCTGGCTGGGGACAGCGGCTGGCAGGACCTTTCATCCCTCCTGGTAGTTACCTGCTGAGGTCTTAGTTGAGATGTGGGGAAGAACTTCTTTGGGGTGAGGGTGGTGAGAGCCTGGCCCAGGCTGCCCAGAGAAGCTGGGGCTGCCCCATCCCTGGAGGGGTTCAAGGCCAGGTTGGAGGGGGCTTGGAGCACCCTGGGCTGGTGGGAGATGTCCCTGCCCAGGGCAGGGGTGGCACTGGATGGTTGCAAGCCAAACCATTCTATCATTCTATGATTCTAAGATGTGCAGTGGGTTTCAAGCAACAACTGGTGTGCAAGAGGCACCATGAAGACCAGAAATTCACCTGCAGCCAAAGCAGTCCTTCTCTGGCTGGTGGTGTCTGCCTGGCTTTGACTACTAGTGCCGGTCCAGCATGGTCCCTGGCTGGCCACAGCTTCTCCTGCCCATGACAGAAGACAACGAAGGGGCCCAGCGAGACCAGATGCCACTCTCACCTCCTGACACGGTCACCCTGATGCTGGAATGAGGCGGAAACGGACAAATGGAGCAAAACCAAAAGGGCTCATAAATGTTTTTCTTGGTCAGATCCCATGAGCCCGATCAGCAATATCCGCAATGGCTTTCACAGACCAGGCTGGGCAGCGTGATGTTGTTCAAGTGTTCCCAGGGAACAAAAAACAACAGAAAAAAAACCCAAACAACCAGAAACCCAACATCATGAGCCATGTGTCCTGCTGCAAACACCCTCCCTGATGTGAAACCACGATTGTTCACCAGCGGAGTTCCTCGTGGGCTTGGGAAACGGTTCACCGGCAGAGGAGATGGTGTAACAGGATGTGGGCACCTCGTCTCCCCCGTACCAGCAGACACACTCATAAGGGCTGGCACTCGCCCAGCCGCCGGCTCCCTCTCTCTCTCTCTCTCTCTCGCACAGCGGGGGGTTTGCTGGAAAACTGCGTCCAGCCGGCCGGTCCATAGGGATCAACGCTCTCGCCGCCCCCCGGCGGCGGCTCTGCCGAGTGAGGGGTGGATGCTGAGTTATTCACTCCGCACCAGCGGAGCCTCAGCGGTGGAGGGGAGGGGAGGCGGATTTCTCCGCTGCTAGTCATGTTCTGCTGTCAATTACGGAGCTCTTCATTCTCGGGGCTGCGAGGCTACCATCTGGTACTGAATTCACCGAGACAAATGGCGAGGGGAAGGGGAGGGGGGTGGGAGGGGAAAGGCAGCAGCATTTTTAAGCACTGACTGCTCATCATGGAGCAGCACTCCCAACACATTTTCCAGCATTCATGAGAAGCACAAATCCAGGGGGAAGCGCAGAGCGGAAGGGATAATGTGCCGTTTAGAGTATTCCACCTACACGGATGTAAAGGAAACCTGTGAGGGCACAACATCCCCTCCTGCCTGTCCTGCCTGGCACACCCGAGGGGTCACTGGAGGTGGTAGATGTAGCACAACCTCCTAGATGTGCCACCAGTCTTCACAGCCAGGCGCTCTCCTGGTCCTCCAGAGATTCAGCTGTTCTCCTTGGCTGCTGAGCTACCTCTCAGCCCACTCAAATATTGAAGGGTTTGACCCCTGACAGCCAGGGAAATGAAAGTATTTGTGAGGTGACTGGCGTTACTGGAGGTCCATGTTCTCAGTCCACAACTAGAAATGCTCAGAGAGGGAACCTTGATGAATTGCTCTTGGACACGGGGCTCTGGTGTCCGTGGTAGGAGCATTTTGGTGGATCTGCAGAGTGACAAGGCTCTGGATGTCCAGCCTATGCTTGGAAGCTCATCCAGCCCTGCTGCCCACCACACCGAGCAGTTAATTTCATCAGGAACCAAACAGAGAAGGCAGGCAGAGCTGGGGAAGGAGATAAAGCACCTTGGCTGGAGCTGAAAGGCTCCAGGAGAACAAAAGAAGAGAAGAAGGCCAAAAAAAACCCAACAGTTGGGAGAACAGGTCACTAGTCTGTTCAACAAGCCTCAGCACTAAGAAGTGGGGATTTGGGGAGGGGGTGGTTAGTAAAGATGGACATAAGCCAACCGTGTGATGCCTTATTCTCTTACCTGGCCCAGAGGGGAGTGAGGGACAAAGCTGCAGCACTGCCTTGGAGCTCCCAGCAGAGCTGAAACAACCACAGGGCGCCCTGGGGAAGCCCATTAACCTCACCCATCCTTTCTTTGTTGGGTCCTTTACGGAGTCCTTGCTTCAGAGAAGAGATCCATCCTTCCTGCTGCAGGGCCACACGCCTCCCTGTAGGTGAGATGCCTCACATGAGGTCTGCGCTGCCCAAAGCCATGGCAGAACCTACAAGGTCCTTCAGCTCCTGGGCAAGGTCTGAAAGATGTTTGGAGAGAGGCACCAGTGAATCCTAAACCTTTAGTATGTGTCTGGAGCTGAGGATCGATGTCTGACCCTCTACTATGAAGAGCCAGCAGAGGCAAGGGCATGAAAGCCAGGAAACACCCTGATGGAAAAGGAGAGTGGCTGGGACATGCACCCTCTCCTTCTCCCCCTCTTTGGGGACTTGGAGGAAGAGCCAGGCTGGAGTTTTCTGCTTCAAAGGTAGGTCAGGAGCTGACATTTGCAATGTGTTGTCAGGTGAGGAGTAAAGGAACTGGCTGATTCTAGGAGACCTTCAATGTGGTACTGAAGCCACAGCCTTCACTAGGATGTAGCCCAGACACAGCGTCCCACGAGCCTGAGAGCTGAAGCTGTTGATTTACTTGCCACAAGGGTCCCTTTTGCACCACATCTCATGCCTGGTGCCCCCTAAGACGAGCAGGTCCCACTGATGGAAGGGAGCAGAACCGGAAAAAAATCCTCAGCACCTCCTTACACTCCCCTTGCTGTATACTCCATCCATTGGCTCATAGAGGAAAAAAGCCCCTCTGATATAAGCTTGAATTTCCTCTTTGGACTCTGCCACCTCTCTCACCCCTTCCTGCCCTGGAGTGGAGCATGGACTGCTGAAGCTGCTGCTTTCTTCTTCTCCCAGTCCCCTTGCTGGTTCAGAAGAGATGCTCCAGCAGAGCCAGGGATGCTGGATGCTCTGTTTACCCTCCCTTTCTGTCTCAAGTTGGTCTGTCTGTCCTTGGGGAGCTGAGGGACGTTGCAAAGGAGGGCAGAACCCCAGCAGGTGGCAAAGTCTATGGGTGTGAGCTCCAGGTAAGACCCTCCTGCCCTCATTTTTAGGCACAAACAAGGGCATTTTTCCCCTCTAGTCATTCTCTAGCATCTCTGACTCACCCAGCCCATTTCTTTCCCTCTGAAACACACTGGGCTTTTACCCCAAGCATTTGGGGAGGGTGTGTGTGTGTGTGTGTGTGTGTGTGATTTTTAATGCTTATTTATTTTTGACATTGCCCAGGCCATTCCAGCACCCGCTTTATCTGCAGCGATCTTTGACCCCGGCGTGTCAGGAGTTCAATCTGGTACGTTCCACTCTTTGCCCCCACTTAATTCTTTTTCAGCTGCTCGGCCTTTGAAACCTGGTGCCATATGCCAGCCCAAAAGAGCCCTGATCAATACTGGGGGACCACGTCTCCGTGACCCCGCAAACCCGCGCCAGAGAGGGCAGAGGGCAGAGCGGAGCCCTGGCCGTGTTTTCATGACGAGGTTTCGGCCGCGGTTGTTGGAGGGGGAGGGAGAGCCTTTCTTCCCCTCGCTTTCTTTTCACGAATTGTGGTCCAGCTGGGACAGCAGAGCTCCTGCCTGTCGGCTCCTCCGCCTCAGTTAATGAAAACCCCTAAAATCGGGGGTGCTGGAGAAGGTGAAATGGAAAGATCAGCTGCACATCCCGGTGTGAGCGCGGAATCGTTCCTGCCTGTCCCTTTCAGAGAGCCCGGGTGCTTTGGGGGTGCAAAGTCCCAGTCTCCCCAGTAATGAAGTGACCCATTAAAAACCACTCAGTTGGCACAGAAGAGCCCTGGCAGATGCTTTGCAGTGGGGGACACCTGATTTTTCACCCCAAAAGCTCAGCTTCTTGCAAGGCCGAGCCCCAGCCCCAGGGGGAGTCCCTCAGAAGGTGCTGGGGATCCACAGTTGGGGTGCACGTGCCCAACTTGCCCCCCAGCTCACAGGCAGGGTGGTGGGATGTGAGGGGCTCCCTGAACCCTGCCTTCTCAGGACACAGTAGTCGACAGCCTCTTTTCTGAAAGCCATTCTTTTTTCAGGCAGAGACCTGCCTTTTGGTCATTTACACCTTTTCTCCTCTTCTCTGTGCAAAAGGTACCGGTGCCTGCTTTCTGCCCTGGTTGCTTTCATTTTTAGAACAAGGAGAAGAAGAGATGAAAAGGGGAAAGTCTTGTGGTGTCTCCCTGGGACAGCAGGGCTTTGATGGAACTGCTTCCAAAGGGAGAGTTAACCTAGCTTTGCTTCACTGGGGAGGAAAACCCGGGAGTCACACCTGAACCAGAACTGCTCACCCTTGGCGACAAAATACCCCCAGAATCGTCTCCATTTGCTGCCACAGGTCCTGTCCCCATGGTGCTTGGTGCTGCCTTCCTGGCAGGGCAAGGCTACCAGGGGCCATGGGACAGGGCCAGGCTGATGGTGCTATCGCTACCGACCTCCAAGGGATGTGGGACAGAGCACGGCCATGACACTGGCCACCACTCTGCATCGCCTGAGCCACTGGGTTCTGAACTCAGCAGGACCAGTGGGGTGATCTGGTCAGTGTGGTTTTGGCTGCTGGTTGAAGAGTTTAATCCCTGGTGTTGGCACCACCACCTAAAACCAGTCTCTCCCAGACCTTCCCTTCTCCTCACCTTTGCCTCCACCTCTCTGCAGGGGGAGGGACGGCCCCTCCCGGGCTCTGCAGGGCAAAAGCTGTGTCCCATCAGTGACAAAAGCACTTCTGAACAATTCTTGCAGACTAACACCTTGGGGTCAGTGTCCTGTGACCCTCTTAGAGGACTTTTGGGGGCACTTTTGAGCTTAGATGGGTTGAAAACTCTCCCCTTACCTTAATTACCCAGAGGCCTGTGGGGGGAGAGCACTCCATCCCAACTCTCCCCAGGGTCTTGGGGTGACCCTCTGAGGCTGGAGAGCCAGGAAAGCCCCTGTTTGGGTCCATGACCCAAGTGTTTGCCCAAGGACAAGAAGGATGGGGTGTTTTATACCTGGTGCGCAGGACCCATTGGTGGCCAGGGGAGCCGGTACCCCAGACAGAGGGCACTGCTCTGCACCATCTAATTAACCCTTCTGACAACTCCCATTAAAAATAAAGGGGCCTCCAGGTCCCTGCTGGAGTGGCCTATTTTACGTGTGCATCTCCTTGGTTTTGCCTCGGCAGATGATGTTCAGGAGGCAGTTATTTCAGGAAAGGTGCTCTATAGATAACTGATCTGCCAGCCAGGTGTCATGTTCCTTCATTTATTTTCAATTATTTCGTCTCTTTAGCTCCGGTGAGAATTGCCTGGTGTCGATTCATTTGGTCACCTCCACGCCTGCCGCACCTCTCGGGAGGCTCTGCTCCGGTCTGGTGTGATCTCTCCCCGGGGGCCAGCTGTTACAAAACAGCTCTGCTTCTCTTTCAGCTTCATCTCCTCCTCGTCTTGCCCCTTGTCAGGGTCGCACAGAGCTCCTGGGAGTCGCAACGGTGGGAGGAGGCGGAGGAGTAAAGGATGAGGAACCCCAGTCTTTGGGGTGGGAGCATCCCCTCTGCTCCTCAGGATGCCCAGGACAGGATGGGGATGGGTGGTGACCAGCAGGCTCAGCTGAAAGGCTTCCTGCAAACCTCATTCCCCAGTGCATCTGGCCACCATTACTTACTAGGTGGCAAGTGCAAGGCCCCTGGACCCCCTCTGTCCCTTGGCTCATTGCTCTGAAGATCATTTGCCCCCTTAGCTGATGAACATTTGGGCCAGTTTGGGTGTCATGCAGTGAACTGGTCCAGGGGGCTCATCACACCCGTGGAGATGCCTCAGTCCCATAGAGCAGAACCTGCCTCTCCTGGTCCAGACCCATTGTCACCCTCTCATCTGGGACAGCGTTGTCTCCTTGGAGGTGCCCCCATAGCTCTGGGACAACACCACCCTGAAGCCATCAGAGCAGAGGAGTCAGGCACCATCCCCACAAGCATCAGGCTAAGGTGGTTTGTGCCAGCAGCCTCAGGGCAGCCTCATTCCCTCTGCTTTCATCCTTTATCTTCCTCCCACCAACACCATCACCTCGCTGTGTCCCTCCAGCAGCTCCTTCCCCAGCCCAGCCAGAGCTGCTCCTCCATCCATCCATGTCCATCCCAGCACCAGCTCCCTGTAACGGAGTGGGGACAATCGCTGGGGCAGAGACAGGGACACTTCTGACCGGAGGAGACACCCAACATCACCAGATGTGTCTGGGAGGGACAAGCCAGCCCTCTTGCCTGAGAATCCCACACGGTGCTTGGTGATTAAAGACAGCCTGGACCCTTCCCATCCAAATTCCCCTGAGCCCAGTGGTGGTCCAGACCTGCAGTGCAAATGTAGCTACTCCTGGGGCTGAACCCTCTTGTGGTGGAGCACCTTCAGGATGAAACACCCTCCTGCTTGCTCCCACCTCTGGGCACCCTCATCCCGCCTGAGCTACTCTCCAAGTGCCACCTGAGCCACTCCTGGCATGTCACCACTCACATTGGCACCACTGAACCGGTGACACAGGCTTGCTCCTCTGCCTGCTTATGGCCAGCTCAGCACTGGTGGTGGCAACCAAGTGGGGAGACCAAGAAGGGCATGGAGTAATTTTCAGATCCATCAGGAAGTTTTCAGCAGCGATGGCTGGAAAAAAACAGCATTTTTTTCCTGTGAGAAAGGGCACATTTGCTCTGGTTTCAATGAGAAAGAAATAAATAGAAAGCCTGGTAGTGACTGTCCTTAATTGATTAGTCATTTCTGCAGATGATAATTGCACATCAAAAGCCTGAGATCCTACTGTTTCATGCAAATGTCCTTACGAATAACAGCAAGGCACAGGGGAAGTGGGTACAGGAAACAAATCCTTCAGAAGCCACCCAGGAGAATTTGGAGTTTGAGTTTCATTTCAGGAAAACAGTTTTATCCTCAAGCTCAGCCACTTCCCGACCACCAGAAACATGGGGAGGGGGATGACCCCTGGGAGATGCGAGCGGGTCTCCAGCCAGGGAAAAGCATCCCTCCTGCAGACCCAGACCACCGGTGGAGAACTTTAAATGCAGTTGGCTGCAGAGCCAGGGGCTGAGATGTTGCTTGTAGGGACGTGGTAGGAGCCCCAGGAAGAGCAGCAGCCCCAAGGCTTGGTGCATCAGCACTCAGGAGCCGCCGTGGAGAAAGTCTGGGGGAAGAGTGAGGTGTCCAGAGGAAAGAGCGTGTCAGTGAGGGGACTAGAACTGGAAGGTGGACCCCCAACCCCTCTGGGTTTTGGTGTGTCACCCCCAGCTGAAGATCCTCTCCACACATCACAGCTTTCTGGGCTCTCTGTGCCTGGGGTGCCCCGTTGGACTCCTCATCCCCAGGCTGCCACAGCTGGGGCACCAGTTTAACCACTGGTTCCTGGGTTCACATGAGAATCTCCATGCTCATTTAATTATTTCAGCGGAGCTGCTAGCCCCGGTGTCTGGCAAAAGAGGCTTGTGAGCATGACTCAGTCAGCCTCCAAAAGCAGCGACGGAAAACAAGGATCTGCTGTGAGCTGCATCTTGATTTTTAAGCCAATCTCGTGATGTTTTGCAGGGCTGAGGGATGGGTCTGGGATATCAGGACAGCTCCACAAGCTGCAGGCGTTTCTGGGAGGCTTATAAGCAACATCTCCATTCTGCAAAAGGACCATGGCACACGGTCATCACCGAGGTCACAGTGGGAGGAAGGCTCCTCCTCATCTCCAGGGCTGCAGCCCCAGGAGGGGTGAAGCTCCAGCAGGTGTCAGGTCTGATCTGAGCTATTTCAAGTGTTCCCAGCTCCCACATCTGCCCCCTAACTGGTCCAGGTGACTCCCTAACTCACCATCCCTCCAAGTCTCCATTTCCCAGACTTCACTGAGCAGCTCTGAACAGAAAAGGCAGGCCCTGGGAGGGCAACATCAGGTAGTGCTCTCCTCCCTGCCCAGACCAGAGCAGTGCACTGTCAGGGGTCTGCAGACCAATGAGCCACCCTCAGCCCTTCGTGGAGGATGACTATGGCTGAGGGTGGAAGAGTTTGTGGGCATGGAGAAGCCATTCTGCAAATCCCTCCAGCCTAAACTCCCGCTCTGTGGTCCCTACAGCTGGTGGTGACAGGGTAGATCTGACTTTCCACCTGGTCCTTTCCCCCTCTGTACCCCCAGGTTCCTACACGCATATCACCGTCAGCATGAGTTAGAAACCAGCTGGCGTCACCGTCACTGATGAAGTCACTGGCGAGGCAGCACTTTGGATCCTCAGGACAGGCTGAATTCCCCTGATGATCCGCTGAAACCACCATGGGTCCAGGTCCACTCCCTTCAGATGTCTTCGGCGTGGAGGGCTGCCAAGAGCTCCTTCCCCCTTCGCAGCCAGGGAGGAGAAATAGGCACTTTCAGGGCATGAGTCATCCGACCTATTTAGCCATCTTAGGGAGAGATGAATGAGTCCTTAAGAGGGCTCGTTTCTCTCTGCTGTCTAGACAGCCAACCTCTCGACTGCAAACACCTACCCTGGCTCTCCTGGAGGATGCTGCCTTCTGCGGGTTTCCAGCACAGGCAGAGGGTTGGATCACACCTGGACATCCTCCCAGGGATGTGGGACTGGCCTCACCTCACGCCCTCTGAAAACGAGGGAAGATTCCAATGCCAAAAGGATGGAAATCCGCCCCTGGAAAACCCTCTGTGTCTCTGAGGGAGGGGGCGGTGGAGCTGAGCCTGGGGCTCTGTGCTCTACAGTGTGGGCCACAGTGTGCTTGGGCTGGTGGAGACTCTACTTGCCCATCACATGGATGCAAACCAGAAAAGATCATGCAGTTTAAAGAATCACCCTAATCTTAGGAGAAAGCCAAATTGCTGACACTTTTTGTGATTGCTGGGACGATAATGACTTTCTTTACGCTTAAGAAAAATGTCTAAGCAGGCAATTACCATCTTTTTCAGGTCATTGTGCTCCGGAAGCCACCTGCCCACACCTCCCTGCTAATCTCACAGTCAAGTTCAGCTCCTGAACCCTCTTCCACCCTTCCTCCACAGGACTGCAGCTGACAAAGATCTGTAGATGGCAGCAAGATCTGGTGGCATGAGCTGAGGAGGACAGGGAAGGTGGTACCATGCAAACCAGAAGAGCTCTAACACAATTTAAAGACAGATGCACATCTAGGAGTGAAACTGGTTGGCAGCATCCAAGAAAGAGGGACTTTGGCACTGGAAAGAGCCAACGGGTGGCAAATGCCCTAAAGTCATCTTTTGTTTTAAAAAATGGAGAGGAAGAGTGAGTCACAGCAGGGAATGGATTCACATCTGTACTCCACAACCCTCAGGCAGATCCTGAGCGCTGGGGCTGAGGCACTGGAACATATTTTGGAGAGCATGCTGTGGGTACCAGCAGTGGTACAAACGGGACTCCAAAACCAGTTAAAACAGCCCGAGGAAAGACTTTATGGTGAGAGACAACAGGGAATGCATGTTTTTTAATCAAGCACAAAGGTTGAGAGGGCTCTTAAGCACAGCTCTAGCCTGGAAAAACCATGCCATGAAAGGACCCTCGCAGTGAGAGGAAAGAGGCTGAGCCAGAGCCAAGGGCTGGGAGCTGAAGCCAACACATTCAAATGGGAATAAGGGAGGTGCCACCAACCATGGGATTCATTGGCCACCAAATCTATGTGAAAGGACTTCATGCTCCAGAAGTTCCTGAATGAAGACCTACCATCTTTGTGAGGGAAGAGCTTTTGGGGAACAGAAGGCACCCTTGAGCTGAGGTTTCTGGGCTCTGTACACACAGAAGTGGGTGAAACACTGGCCTGAGATATGCAAGGAATGATCAGAGACACCAGTCTGACCCAGGGACTGCTGGCACTATGGCCCAGGTTCATCCTTTTGGGGCTAAACACCTCACCGAGGTCCTTTCTGCAACTGGTGGGGAGGAATAGCCCTGTCCAAACTGCAGCTCCTCTGCAGGTGTCCATCACCCTGTGGCATCACCCCATCTCTCCGGGTAGTAGAGGAGCCTTTGGGAATGTGTCAGAATCTCTGTGGAGTGACTGAAAACCCCCAAATCTCGGGGATTTCTGACCTCAGTCCCTGTTTACTCCAACCCTTCGCTACAGGGACCTACCCTTCCTCGAGGATCTGGGACAGTCAAGGCATGGAAGGACATAATGAGACCTTTGCGGTCCCCTTTCAGCATGAGGAGAGGGCTACCAGGGGAGGTCTCATGGAGCTCATGGCAGCCCACGCCAGCACAAGCCCAGCCTCCCAGCACCCTGAGCCCTGCTGAAGCAGGACCCCCAGCCACCGCAGAGACAAGAATGAGACCACGTTCAAAATTAATATATATTTTTATTGAATAATTGCTCTAAGTGGGCTTGTGAAGCCACCCATAGAATTACTTCTTTCATCTCAGCAGTGGTTCAGTAACAGTTATTAGCTTTGCAAAGAAGAAGAAAACCAAACAGAAGAGGGTGCATTAAAATAAATAGGTTATTTTTTTTTCTTATCTTTAAAATAAACTTTTCAAATAAATACTTTGGTTTTTTTTTTTTATTTTTTTTTTCCCTTAAAAGGTACAAGAGTATTGTCAAAAAACAGCCATTGGGTTATAAACATATATTATACCTTATAGAAAGGAATCCAGATAAAGACAGCCGGGGGAGGTCTCTTTATACACTGTACAGGATGCCTTTGTACCAATTCAACGGAGAATTAGAGGCTTCGGTTCTTGGTACGAGACTCTCCTTGGAAGCCAAGGGTGGTCCATCTTCCAAGGAGGAAGCTTTGTGCTGAGGGCACCAGGGGAGGCAGGAGGCTGGGTGGCCACTGGCAGTCCACAGAGCATCTCCTCAGCCTGAGGGAACTGCTGGGAAAGGATGGGGAGAGGGAAGGAGGAGAGGGAGAGGGAGAGGAGCTCTGATGGGGAAGAGCGGTGGCATGGGCAAGGCAGGACCGGCAGTGCCAGCTCCAGGATGACCACAGACCTCTCAGCTGATGCTACCATTGGGACAGAAGGTGTGAGGAACCTCCTCTCCCAACACCCAGCTCAGCTCACCAGGGTGGGTTTGGGCCTGCTCCTGCTGAAGCCCTTTGGGGTGCTGCAGGAAGGTGCAGCAGGAGAGAGACCTCGTGTTGTTTCCCCTCACGCAGGACTCACACATCCTCTCTGCCCCACTGATTCATGCCATCTCCTCCCACCCATCCCACATCCCTCCTGCCTGGGGACTGCTCAGCATTCCTAGTTCATGTCCTCAGAGGATTATTCTCCAACATCACCCCGGGGAGGGCGTCAGATCTCACCCACTCAAGCATCCAACCTGAACACAGGGAGGAGTTTGCAAGAAAACCTTGTGCTTGCTGAGAAATACCCCAAAGGAAACCCCAAAGACATCTCAGCTCTAGTTTGGCCCACATGGACCAGATGCCAAACAGCAGCCTCCAACTCCTACAAGCTTCCCACAGGTCTGTGCTCCATGGGCTCCTCGAAGGAGACAAGCCCAAACTGGATCCTACTAAAGACCAAGAATGGTCTTTGGGGTGGAGGGGACATCCTTGATCTTCTTCCTTCTCACATGCTGATCACAAAAAGCTAGACCTTCCAGTATCTGAAGACCTCCCAGACTTCTCCAGCCTTGAAACACCCAAGAGCCAGAGATGGAGAGCAGACTAACAGAGTTGGTGCTGGGAACAGCAAGGCTGGGGCTCCTTCCCCGAGCAGTCCAGCTGCAAACCTCTCAGCAGCTCCTCTCACTCTCTTTATTGCACTAAAGCAGCCATTCATAAACTGTTCTTCTGTGCTTTGGCATCTTTTGGTCGGTGACACTCTCCCACCAGACTTTGGGTTCACACACGGGGATAGGGAAGAGTGAACACTAATGGGCTTTTATGGGAATCTGAGAGTAGGGTCCCAGAAAGCTTCCCCCCTCTTCTTTGAGGTACTTGGCTGGCACTGGTCTTTCTCAGGGATGGGTGGACAGCAGCCTGAGGACTACTTCTGCCCTTCCACCAGGAGGGTTGGGGAGCTGGGATGGGAGGGAGACTCCACCTTGGTACCCAGTGACCTCTCCTCACTAGTACTGGGACTGATCAAACGTTTCCCAGCAGGGAAGGAGGGGAGTGGGACCAAGGGAAGCCCTGGAGAAAGCAAGCAAGCACCAGCAGGAGATCTTATGATGCAGCTTTGGAGTTCTGGGTGGGAAAAAGAGGCTCCTGCACGGGGAGCAGAGCAGGGGGAGCTCAGGTCCTGCTCAGCAGCTCCTGCCTCCTGCTCCTTTGGCACCCAAGTCTCTCTTTCCCTGCCTAAGTCTGCCCTGGAGCCCTGCACCTTTCCTGGCAAAGGAGCCAGTGACTGGCAGAGACACACGACCAGGAGACAATCCCTGACGAAGCGGGTCCATCCTTGTCAAACCATGGGAAAACAGGAGGAAAACAGAGGACTCAGCATGTGACTCTCCCATAAGGAAACCAAAAAAGAAGACACGTCAGGACAGAGAGAAACCCAAACTGCCAGGACAAGCAGCTGCCAATAAACATCTGGAGCAGATGTGATCTGACTCATTCCAGGGTGGGGCAGGAAAGGGGCTCACAACCCCAACCAAAATTGGAGTCCTCTCTGCAAAGAAGCCAAGCTCTCTGGCAGCCAGAGATGGGGAGGGAGCAGGATGGATCTGGTCTAGAAGATGTTAGAAAAAGCTTGGGGGGGGGAAACATGACCAGTGGTTGCCCACAGCCTTCTCTACACCAGATGAGCTCAGGGGACCAGAGCTGGCCTCCTTGGAGAGCTTCTGGCAAATCCCAACCTGCCCTTTCTGTTGGGAGCAAGGAATGGGAGCTCAGTGAAATGGGTTGGAAGCAGTAGCCCCAGCAGTAGCCCCAGCCACCTGCCCCAGTGAGCAGGGTAGGGGCCAACAACTCCAAACTTCTCTAAGCCCATGCAGCTGCAAGGCCTGGATGTGGCTTTGCACCTTTCAGGGAGGGGAGCCCTAGGACAAGGGGGAAGGGTTTGACCCTGACAGAGGGGAGATGGAGCTGAGATGTGGGGAAGAACTTCTTTGGGGTGAGGGTGGTGAGAGCCTGGCCCAGGCTGCCCAGAGAAGCTGGGGCTGCCCCATCCCTGGAGGGGTCCAACGCAGGGTTGGAGGGGGCTTGGAGCCACCTGAGCTGGTGGGAGGTGTCCCTGCCCAGGGTACTGGGCACTGGCACTGGGAGGGCTTTAAGGTCCCTTCCAATCCAAACCACCCTATGATCTTGCCCACAACACGGTCAAACCAAAGCCCCGCATTGGCCTGACCTGGGTCTGGTTTGCCTGGGGCTCTCCTCCTTTCCAATCCCTTCTACACCTCCCCTGTTTCACAAAATATCTCACATGTTGGCCATTTCTTGGAGATGAGATGTTCAAGAGACCTGGCCAGACTCCCCAGCCCTGCACCCAGGGCTGTGGCCTGATTCCCTGGTAACAATGGGATTTCTGTGCTGGCCCAGGAAATTCCCATCAGGTAGAAGGCTACTGGTGGGAGTCCTGGCCTCCCACCAGTCACTGGAGGTAAATATGCTGCAATAGTAGCCCAGGGCTTCTCCTTGCCCTGCCAGCACCGAGGAAAACTGGCTCCAGGGAGCTGGTGTGTGGACAGAAGTCTTCTCCTCCCACAGCTCCAGCACCTGGGGGAGGTCACCCCTGTGCTCGCATGACTTCGGAGGCCGTGAAAATGATGAAGCTTCACATGTTGAGTCATTCCACCATCAGGAGAGGAAGCAATGAATTGCAAAGATACAGAGGTGGTAACTAAATTTACAAGTGGGATCCATTTAAAAAGGAGGAGAGAGAGAGAAAAAAAAATCAAAGTAGAGCAAGTTGGAAAATTCTGTTCATTAGTTTTCTTCAAAAAGTTTCAATGAACTATTTCACTTTCTCATTCAAGACAGACTGTTCCTCACAGCCTCAGTGAGAAGGGGACCTTCTCTTTTTCCCTAAAGGGAGCTTTAGGGTTTTTGGGGTAAGAAGGGGTTTAATCGGCACCAGTGGCAAAAGGAACCGTGCGCCCAAAGGAAGGGAGTCTCGTGGTGGGAGTCTCTCACCCAGACCTGGCGTGGAAGGAGGGGACCAAGCACTTATTGGTGTATGGATCCATAGGTTTGCAATCTATTTTAGAGCTGCTGCCACAGAGACATGGACTGATCCTGTGGGGGTGCACACACCCAAGGGCACCCTCGAGAAGGTTGCCTTAAAACCCAAACCCTTTCAGAGTCCAGGGCTGGCCTCGGGATGTGCCAACTGCACAGACATGGCCCCCTCCTTCCCCAATGCCAGGAGATGCTCCCTGTAACCCCATCCCGAATTCCCCACAGCTCCTGGAACTGGGCTCTCCACCTCTGGCAAGAGGAAGCACCTTCCAACACCACTCCCTCAGGCTGGGGATGAAATCAAGGGTGAGGATCTCGGTTGTGTCCGTAACGCACCCCCAGCCCAAACATCACCTTGTGGATGGGCTTCATCCCCCCCTTCAGTGTTTGGGTCCCATCTGGGTCAGGGGAGCCAGGCTCTGCCAGAGCATAATGGAATGAATAATGCTGTCAAGCGGGATGAATCACTCCCTGGAACCGCTTCCCTCTGCAACAGAGGGAGCTGGGAGCAGCCGGCAGTTTTGGGCAGCGAACGTACAGAATGAGGAACCTCATCATGAGGGTCTGCCTCCTGCCTCACCCCGCAGCCAGCACTAAATCCTAACCCCTCTCTGCAAAACCAACCCCCCCACAGCCCCCTATCCCCATCCCCATCTGTAAAACCTCCCTCTCCCGACTACCCGGGAACTAAAGGCCTGGGATTAGCCATAAACAGACCGGGAAACCGCCTTCCAGCGTGTGCGAGTGTACCAGGCAGCCAAGCCTCGCCTCTGGCACCGTTCACAGCAGTATTGGGAATATTATTAGGCATAGACCTAAGCTGTCCTAACGTTATATTTCTATATACAAAAATAGATCCACAGAACTCTACGCAAAGAGGTGGCTGAGGGAAGGCGACGGGCCGGCCCTGGGCGGCAGGGTGGCGGAGGAAGCCAAGGGACACGTTGCATATATTTCTCCAGGGGAACCATTCGCTTCCCTCTGCGCTCACCCACCTCAGGAGAAGGGACAGGAGGACAGAACCCAGCACTGGGACATCATCCCGGCTCCAAACTGGCCTCGACCCATCGGCCGATGTCAGCGGGGTCCCCACGGAGAGCCCTGGCAAGCGGAGATGGGGCTGAGCCCAGGACCAGGAGGAGCTCCCCCCAACTGCAGCGACAGGTTGGGCTTATTATCCTCCCAGCAAGGAAACCACAAAGCCCTGACCTGGAGAGAGGCTTCCTTCTGGTCTGCAGATGGCCCAGCCCCAGGGCTTGGTCCAGACCCATCTCCGGCTTGCCGCAGGTAGATGCCACTGTGGAATGAATTCCCTTCAGCAGCGCCAGCAAGCAAACCCTGGTGACACTGGTGTTGGTGTAACACACCAGTGGGGCCAAGAAAAGTGAGGTGAGGACCCAAAGGCAACTTCTGCAGGGAGGAAAGGTCGGGATCTCATCTCAACACCCCCTTCTGCTCCCCGGTTCCCTCCAGCCCAAGGCGGGAGCTGCAGAAGACCCCGGGGAGGAGTCCCCCAGGAAAGATGGGTGCTAAGAGGAGTGAGGTGCAAGTTGGCAGATGTCAACAGTTGGGCTTGGAAGATGTTTTTTAAAGTGAATTCAGTGCTGGTGAAAGGTACCAGATTCTCGGGGCTGGAGCACGGAGCTGGTGCCCTGTGGCGTCTGCTCGGTGGTGGGACAGAGCTGGGGCGGCAGCTCCCATCCCGCCGGGGTTTGCACTCCGGAGGCAGCCCTTCAAGTGCATTGAGAAATGAATGGCAATTTCAAAACCAGCTTCTTGTTCTCAGCCAAATCCCAGAGGGGACCTTTCCCTCACTGCAGTCGGGCAGAAGCGAGTGGGCTGGGCTGCCTCCGAGAGCTCCTTCCCCTGCCAGAAGGTTTCTAAAGCTTCCCACACCTTCCCTTCCTCTTCGAGACGGAAAAATACGATGCCACCTCATTTTGGAGCTCGCTGGCTTCTCCCAGCGGCTCCCAAGCCCAGAGGGAAGCCATGGCCTCTGGTGGGACCCTGTGGCTCCCCAGCCCCGTGGGGAAAGCGGATCTACAGCCAGGTGAGAGGAGGGAGGTCACCCACAAAAAGTGCCGGAGAGGGAGAAAGAGGGAGAGAAGGAGGTCTGGCTCCTGGAGGACTCTTACACAGCAGATACATCGACAACCTGCTTCTTTCCTCCCCCCCCTATCGAGAAGGGCCACACCACAGGGCAGCTGCAGCTCCTGAGACCCTCTGAGAGCAGAGTCCTGAGGACCCCCCAGGGCATGGCCAGGGAGGGCACCCACAGCTCTCTCTGCTTCTCCCGGTCCCTCATCCCAGTGTGCAAAACCATTTCCCACCAGCTCCCATGCCCACCCTGTCGCCTTCAAGCTCCCAGAGGCTGGGGGACCCCCAGTTCACCCATCTCCTTCCTGGGAGGTGATGGTGGGCGGGGTGGGGGGGGGAGCACTGCAGAGCGGAGGGAGCTGGAGGAGGAAGGGGACGGAAAGGAGAGGAGGAAAAAGGAGGAGGAGGAAGAGGAGTAAAGCCTGCTTCTCCTCCCCGGGAGGGTCATACCGGCTTATCCAGGGTCTTGGGGAAAGGGGTGCCGCTGGAGGAGGAGATCTTCCTGCAGACCGTGTTGGTGTGGCTCTGGCAGCGGCAGCCGGGTCGTTTCAGGCCGTCGTAACCCCGCTGGCAAAGTTTGAGGCACCCCAAGGTAGGAAAGTAGCAGCAGAGGCAGGGCATGAGGAGGGAGAGGAAGCTCATGGCAGCCCAGCGGGCGCAGCAGGACCCCGGCCCGCAGGAGCAGGGGTCGTCGGCGCAGGTGTCCTCGTCGTCGGTGGAGCAGTGGTAGAACAGCCCCTTGACGCAGCAGAGGCAGGTCCCGTAGTCGAGGAGGCTCTCGGGGGAGCAGAGGCAGCGCTGGTTGCAGAGCCAGCAGGAGGGCAGGCTGCGGGCGGCCGTGCAGCGGGGGCACTTGCAGCGCCCGCACTCCTCGCAGATGAAGAGGTGGCCGGGGTGGAGGGTGGGCTTCTCCCCGGCCCCTTTCAGCGGCGACTCCTCCGCCTTCAACTCGCCGGCCCGGGGCTGCTGCGTCCGGATGAGGGAATGGCCGGAGTGGGACGGTGTGAGGCTGCTGAGGAGCCGCTGGTCGGAGGCGGTGGTGCTCTGGGAGACGGAACTGGCCGTGCTGGAATGGCTCAGGTGCTGCTGCAGCGGTGGCATCTGGTGCTGTTGGCTGTGGCTGCGGTGCAGGTCCTGGAAGGTGGAAGACGCCAGGCGGTCCTGGGACCACTCTTGCTTGTGCGGTGGCTGGGAGAGGGACGGGTTGGAGCGGGTTTGCTGGAAGCAGGCGGCCGGTCTCTCCACGTAGTTGTTGCTGGCACGGATGGAGCGGATTTGGTCAATGGACAGGACCTGCTGGAAGTCCTCAGCCGGGGGGTCCATCCTCTCGTCGCAACTGAGTTCAGCCACGCTGGAAGAGAGCTGCATTTCCAGGCGCAAGGAGACCCTGCGGCATCAGGGCACATCTAAAAATCCTAAAGGATGGGGCAGGAAGGCAGAGAACCGTGTTACATTTTATAACGGACCCATCCATAAAAACCTGGAAGCAAAGACTGGCTGGAGAACTCCTGGAGAAGTTATTTCCAACAGCCAGACTCACAGCACTTCTCTGCCTGGGGAGGCTGAGGCTGGACCCGTCCAAAGAGCAAGTGCCGTAAGATCTGTGCCTTGAAACAGGGGGACACGGCATCTCCCTGTGCTTCTGAGCTTTCCATGTCCTTCCAGAGGATTCCCCACCCCTTGCCAGCCCCGATGGACCCTATCTGTCCTCCCTCTCCTTCCCCGGGGGAAAGTCCCAGCCCTCTCTAGAGCAGGAGATACTTGAAGCTTATCCAGAGCCAGTGACGGAGCTGGGAACGGCATCTCCTCTGGAGCAGGAGACTCTTTTGGGGCTTCCCAGTGCACCCCAAGCAGTCTCCTGGTCCCAGGGACGGGCCAAGCCCACAGACCCCCCCGAGCCCTGGTGTTTCCCACCGCAGCATCCTGTTTTCCCACGCACAACCCCGCACCAGCCCGGGAACTGATTTACTGCCCGTCACCAACTTGCAGACGGGCAGGTTTCTCGTTAGCCCCAGCTCAAACCCCGGGAGCATCAGGGCCAGCAGGGCCAGCAGCAGGTGAGCCCCATCTGGGTCCGTGCACTGGGGCTGCCATGCTGTTTGCCATCATTTTTGGGAAGTGGCACTTCCCGAGTCGGTGGCACCAGCACTGGCTCTATCCAGAGGGAAGGTTGGGTCCATCCCAGGGCTGTAGGACAGGGCAGGGAGGACCCCCCATGTCCCACAACACCTTCCCAAGGCAGGTTTGACCATCAACACCATCACCAAAACCACTGCCAGACCTTGCTGTTGGCATCTGGGTGAAACCCCTGTGGGGCTGGGTGAGGAGAGGGAGCAGTGGGGATGCCGTGGAGCCAGGTTTTGCCTCTTAGGAAGGAGGGAGAGAGAAAGTCCCCGCAGAGGAGTGTGCAGAGGACAGAAGCCACTCGTTGCATGTCAGAGCCCAGCACAGAGCTTTCCGGCCCCGGATTTCAGTACTGGGTCCGTGCTCTCCGTGCGCAGCCAGCTTCCCCGGGACGAAGCCAGTCCCCTCAGGCAGCCCAAAGGAGTGATCCCTCGGTGACACAGACTTTGTCACGGTGCCCAGGCCTGCAGGAAGAGCCTGTTTCCATAGGAAGCTCCCCACCGGCCGTGCAGATGGCCAGCAAGCCAGGCAGCCAGCAGCCAGCAGAGGCTTTCAAATAGGTGAGGGGCCACAGGTAGAATCTGCTCATGCAGCAGGGAGAGGCGGAGGGGAGATTGATTTTCATTAGCTAGGCTGACCTTGAAGAGCAGGGAAAAGCAAAGGCGACTTACTTTGACTGTTCAAGCAAGATCTGGCCTCTCCCATCCCCCTCCCCGGAAAGAAAAGGGCAGGGATCTGCTTAGAGTCGGGGTTTTTCCTGCCCACAGAGCCCCCCCTGCCGCCCCCTCTAGCTGATCTCAGGGAGGAGGCTCATCCCGACCGGGGGGACACGCAGTGAATGAGTCCGTGTCCCCTCCCAGGAGACACCCCCATTGATCTGGACATCAGTTTGCTCCAGGGAAACATCAAGGGGAATGAGGAGAGCAGGGCTGGCCTGGGGAAGGTTTTGTGAGCTCCCTGTCAGGATGGGAAGGACCCACAGAAGCAAAACACCCTCCTGGGAGCCATTACCTGCTGCCAATATGCTCCTCACCTGGGAAGGTCCCACTGAATCCCAGGCTGGTGACCTGGAACCCCCCTGGACCCCTGCAGAGACATGACATGTCTCAACCTGAAGCCAGGGCCACGTGGAGGGGGAGCAGAGAGGAGCATCAGAGGGTTCCCACATCCCTCAGCACCCAGATCCCATCTCAGGGTGGGTGGGATGGTTCAGGGGATGATGCTGATTTACAGCCGGGGAGGGGGGAGCTGCTCGCATCGGGGTGTCCATCCCCCCAACCTGGGATTTGGCAGGACTCAACCAGTGAGACCTCCCCCCCCTGAGGTTCCCGTGTGGGGCTGGAACCAAGGGGTGACCCAAAGGGGGAGATGGAGGCAGTGGAGGGTCCCCACTGTGATGGAGGCAGTGGAACCAGCAGGTTAAGAGGAGCCAAAGGGCAGACCCAGTACAGATTCACCCAATTCTCTCCAGGGCTCAGGAGACACGAGGAGACCTGTGTCCACACTTAGGCAAGAGGAGATGGAGAGGGGACACTGCGAGGAAGAACAGAGCCCTGGGGACAGCAGGCAGGGATAGGAGCTGGCAATTAGGCCATACAGCCCAGATGTTTAGGATCTGGGTCCAGGGCTTGGACACAGCATCCTGGGCAAGACAGGTCCTGGGAGGACCCCAAGCACTGAACTGGGGTTCAGCTGTTTCTGGACCCATGATCCCCAGGCGTTAGACATGGACCAGGGAGAGGCAAAGGTCCCTCTGGGACCCAGGGAGATGTGAGCCGGAGGATCTGTGGGTCCTCCAGCCCCACAGGATGGGGAGAAGACAGACTAAATGACCAGAGCTGGGACCCCACTCCTGTCCCCCTCACCCTGGGGGAGACCAGTACCCCCGACTCGCTCTCAGCCCTCCCTGCTCCATCCCCATCCCAGGGCTATAACCAGTCCATACCCTGGCCCCTACTGGTCCCCGAGGCACTGCTGCACCCCTCCCTGCCTACCTGCCCATCTGGGGGGGACGGGGGCACCTCCTCCTCCTCACACCCTGCCTTCAAGGCAGGCATGCCAGCCCCGGAAACCAGGCCAGCTTTATGGCCACCAGCAGCCTCAAACATAAAGTTTGTGTGATAATGGGCCAAAGGAGGGATCGTAAAAGCAAATGATTTACAGGCTGGAGGTGGCTGCAAGCCGGGGACAAGCTGCACAGGGCACCCAGGTGGGAGAAAAGGGCATTTCCCGTGTGCTCCCCGGGAGCATGACCCCCTCACCCTGCGCCGGGTGCTGTGGGGTGGAGTGGGGAGGTGGCAAGAGGCTGATCCCCCAGCCCTGCTCTGCACAAAGCCCACGCGTGGCTGGGATGCGGGCTGCAGCCCCCATCCCTGCACAGCCCCGCCGACTGCTGGCTCCTCCAGCCCCCCCTGCAATGAAGCCCACACCTGGCTCGGGTCCGGATCTGGCCCACAGAGCCCTCATCCCCACAGCCTACACACTTCCAGGACCTCCGAGCACCACCATGCAGCCTGTTCTCTCCAGGATGCCCCAGCTCTGCCGACCACACAACCCACGTGTGACTCTGACCCACACCTAGCCCCCAGCCCCGTTGCATACACCCCACACACGTCCAGGACCCCCATCCTCAATGCACACACGTGTCAAAGACCCCGATCTCCCTGGCACACGGTGCCTGTGTGTGTCCAGGATCCCTGTCCCCACTCCACACGCATGCCCAGGAACCCTCATGTCATTGCACACTCACAAGCTGTGCACATCCAGGGACCCCCGACCCCTCAGCAAACAGCCCAGGCGTGCCCAGAACTCCCAGTCCCTCGGCACCCATTGCCCACGCGTGTCTGGGACACCCAACCCCTCAGCCCACACTGCACACACGCATCCAGGACCCCCACCCTCTTAACACGCAATGCCCACGCGTGCCCAGGACCCTTGTTCCCGCTGCACATGCGTGTCCAGGACCCCTGGCTTCATCACACACTCACAGCCCAGGCACATCCAGAGACCCCCAACCCCTCAGCAAACAGCCCACCCATGTCTAGGACCCCCATCCCCACTGCACATGCATGCCCAGGACCCCCAGCTTCATTGCACACTCACAACCCAGGAACCTCCAGGGACCCCCTGTCCCCTCGGCACCGATTGCACATGTGTGCCCAGGACCCCCATCCCCATCGCCCACACGTGTCCATGACCCTCCGACCCCACTACCCACGCCTGCCCAGGACCCCCAGTCCCCGCTGCCCACGCCTGCCCAGGCACCCCAGCTTCATCGCACACTCACAGCCCAGGCACATCCAGGGACCCCCATCCCCTCGGCGAACGGCCCACGCGTGTCTATACCCCCCCCTCCTCCACCCCGCACCGCGCACACGGCGCCGTCCCGCAACCCACGCGTGTCCCCTCCCCGCCG
>VZTM01004479.1:62684-82218 GCA_013400555.1 Jacana jacana | reverse complement strand
GGCGGGTTGAAGAGCCCTTGGCTCCCCGGGTAGCGTCCCTCTCCTGATGGAGGCGCAGCAGTAAGTGTGTACCGGGGCTTCCCAGCAGCGGCTTTGGCCCGGCGGGAGAAGGGAGCAGGGAAGAGCCGCGGCCGCCAGCAGAGACCCTCTGTAACTTCTTCGACGTCCTGAGCCCCTCTGAAGCCTCGCTCCATCTTTTTCCTCACCTCAGCCCTGTGCTCGCACAGCCCCAGGTAACTGTCTCCTGTGGGGACAGGCTGAGAGAGCTGGGGGGGTCAGCCTGGAGAAAAGAAGGCCCCAGGGAGACCTCAGAGCCTTCCAGGGGCTCTAGGAAAGCTGGGGAGGGACTCTGGATGAGGGAGGGGAGCAATGGGACGAGGGGGAAGGGTTTGAGACAGAAAGAGGGGAGATGGAGCTGAGCTGTGGGGAAGAACTTCTTTGGGGTGAGGGTGGGGAGAGCCTGGCCCAGGCTGCCCAGAGAAGCTGGGGCTGCCCCATCCCTGGAGGGGTTCAAGGCCAGGTTGGAGGGGGCTTGGAGCCACCTGGGCTGGTGGGAGGTGTCCCTGCCCAGGGCAGTGGGGGCTTTAAGGTCCCTCCCAACCTGAACCATTTCATGAACATGAGGTGACCCGGAGTTCAGACTGGGCTTTAGATGTCAGATCCTATTAGTCTGTGAATTAAAGCTTGCAGCTGGTGGGCAGAGCTGTTTCCTCTCCTTCCTTGGTAAAAGAAAACCCTTCCCTGCCTGGGAGAGCTGTGTGGCCCCTCTCTGCCAGGGCAGGACCCAGAGCGGGTGAATGAAGTGATTTGATAATAGGAGTACACTGTAATGAGCATCCCTGGGGGGAGATATATCACGAGGGCTGGCTGCTTTGCTGGAAATAAGACCTAGAGCTTGTTTCTGTGAAGCTGTGCAGCCTGAGAGGGCTTTGCTTGAGAGAGGGACAGAAACTGACGAAAGGAGACTGCACTGAGGGTCTGGAGAGGGGTGTCTGGGGTCAGGTGGTTGGTGTTAAACGTAGGGTGAGCAGATAATTACCTTACTTCTAGGAAAATGAAGCAGCTGTGAAGCTGGCAGTGTCTGGGATGTCTTTATTAGCTCCTTAATTTAATTCGAAGTCCCTTGTGGGGCAGGGCTGGAGGGAGAATCTGATTCCTGACAGCTGAGATCTAATAGAGCTGTCTGCTGGGCTGGGCAGGAGCTGCTCTCAGCAGGGGACAGCCAGTCTGCCTTTTGTTCCTTTTGTCATTAATGGGTAAGCTGGGCCAGCTCGGGCTCTTCAACCTTTAACTCTGCTGGTGATCCTGCCTGTGAGATGCCAGCCGTCCCCAGGGGGTGTTTGTCACCTGGGCTGGTGTACTTTGGGCTCCTCTGGTTGTGGTGGAGCCCTCTCAAGGCAGCAGCTCCCCTTGGCCTCTGCAGCCTCCTCTCTCTCTCTCCGTGTTCCCTTAGCTCAAGCAGCAGCCCTGCGGGGTGTTTGGGTGCATCTTCTGCGGCGGGTAGAACTGTCAGATGAAAGGTGCTGTGCGTAGCCCCAGGGCCAGCAGGATGTGTGCCCTGCCTGAGACTCACAGCCAGTGTTCCTGGGGCTCCTCGGAGAGACGCCCTCTCTTTCTCTTTGTGAGGTGTGAGCCGTGTTGTGCTGCTGGAACTTTCCTCTTTCTTACCGAGCAGAAGCCTGTGCTTCAGCCAGATGCTTCTGGCAATGAAAAAGGATGTGTGAGCGTAGGCAGCTGAATGTTTGGAAATTGCTTAATGGAGAACAGATACGTTTTCTTTTCAGATGCCAAATGAGCTTGGGAAACGGGCTGGGCACGGTGTCAGAGAGCGATGGAGCGGGTGTGATGGCAGCACCATCAGTCAGGGCCTCAGAGCAGCCTCCCTAACACCAGTAGGCCAGTGTCACCCTGTTCTTGCAAGGCTTTGGCTAAAAACTGCCTGAAAGACTGCAGTTCTGTGTGGTTTCTCCTTCTGTGTGTTCCCCTTGCTGAAGGGATTTGGTTACTAATTTTTCCAGCCCGGTTCCACAGACAGATGGAAACTGTCTATGTTTGCTTTCCTCTTTTTTTATTTTCTCTAAATCAAAGCTTTTAAAGCCCAGTATTGGGTACTTCAGATGCTGCTCATGTCAGCAGTGAGACAAGCTGCTGAGGTGGGAAGTCTCCCAGACACATGAGGCCCGCTCTTCCTTCCTCCTCCTCCTCTCACAGCCTGGCCCTTGTCTCTTTCTCCCACGAGACTTCTGGCCATTCCTCGAGCCCTGATCCAGTTGAGTTGTCTGCCTTGCTCTCTGTCACCCACAGCCCTGGTCACCCTGTCGCTTCTCCCCTGGGTTCTGTGCAGGCTCCTGTCCTTCATCCACCCTGTGGTGGACTCCTGGATGGGGTGAGCCCCAAGAAGACGTTAACACCTGCAGGGGGGTTTGTGCTGATGGGGCAGCAGGGCAGGGTGACAGCTGAACACCTCTCCCTTCGCAAAGTCCACGGGTGTTTACGCCTGGGCGAGTTGAATGTCTTTTCCCTCCTGCCCTTTCTGTCTGAACTTTGAGGGAAATCCTGTCTTTAACCCCACAGGTGGTGGCTTTTGGTGTGGCCCAGGTGAGCCCTGCGGGGTCTGCGCAGCAGGAGGGAGGAGAGGAGGCCTGGGGGAAGGTGTGACCTGTTCAGGGAACTGATCCCAGCCCGGAGAGAGCCCTTGGCTCGGGTGAAACAAACACAGGGGCACAATGTAAATCCTGCCTAATTATACCCACTTGTTTGTCTCCAGCCTCTCTTAGATTTAGTATCTCCTGGAGAGATTTAATTGAAGGCTGAGCTGTTTGTGGTGTCTGCTTCCAGCGAGAGCAGCGGAGAGGCAAGAGCTCTCATTGATTAGATTATCTGGGCCACTTACCCTTACCTGTGCTCCTTCCCTGGTGAGGTTTGATATGGGCAGAGGAGCAGATAGAAGGAGCACGTGCAGAGAGCGATAACCAGGGGCAGAGGCCACGTTTGCAATGGATTTGTGGAGGAGCTTTTCCTGTGGGCTTTGGGCCCCTCGAGGCGGTATCGGGGCTGCGCACACAAGCTCCCTGCTTCCCCCCCACCTCTGCTGGGCGAGTGGGTAACCCTGCAGCTCTGAAAGCCAGCCTGGGCAGCGTCTTCCCTCCTCCCTGTCCAGCTTAAAGAACGGTCTCGAGCTGTACCACTTGGTTCAGGAGGTTGAATCAGTTCTTTAAGCTTCATGAAGCCAATAAACATCGTAGTCAGCTTCTGGTTTCTACAGCTGCAGGTTGTCTTCACTTAGTCCCTAGCTTTGCATATCAAAGCTGGCTAATTCTTTTTCCTAGCCTATGGGTTTTTTTTAAAGCCAGGGTGGGTTGGAAGGCATTCCCCTGGAACTCAGCCTTGGCATTTCCACAAAAACTGGTGTTCTGGAGAGCCCCAAAGGGTGAGTGGGGTGTCTGATGTCTCTTCCGCTGCCTGGCAGCTCCAGCTCAGGCTGTGCACCTTCCCCAGTGCCCCTGTTTCTCTGTCTGTAGTGGGAGTGATGGAGTCTTTCGGGATGTTGGTGCTTGGTCAGAGTTCCAGGGGCTTTGCAGCAGCGTTTGGAGGAGAAGAGCAGTGGTGGCTGGAGATCTTGGTTACTGCTGGTGTGGGGCAGCTCCCGGTGCCTCTGTTCCCACTGTGGTGAGCAAAACATCACCTCCTGCTTGAAACCAGCTGCTCTGCAGGACAGCCCGGTCCCCTGCTGCCTGCTGGGGAGGGAGTGTTGTCTTTTAGCAGCCACAGAAATGGGAAACTTGTGAGCTGAAACCTTTCTGCAGCACTAAAGCTGTCGGGGAGTTGTGCACAGGCCGTGGCCAGGAACCTTGCAGAACCCCACGGCCAAAAATGTGCATTTTAATCACAAACCAGGTGCTCTTTAGGCAAATGCTTCCACTTTGGTTTTTTTTTCTCCCCCCCTAAAGCTGACTGACTGTTGTGTTTTGTTCCTGCCTGGCAAGTTGCTATCTGGGAATACGGCACCTCTGTTGATTTTTCATTGGTTTCACCAATTTTTGAGACCTCTGCACGGAGCCAGCTGTGGAGAAGCAGGCTGGGCAGCCAAAGCACCGGCGCCTCTGCTCTTCAGTTAAGAAAATGAAGGCAAACCCGAAGTCCAGGATAAGAAAAGCTTTCCAGGTCTGTGCCTGAGCCTGTGATGGTGTGTTTCTATGGGCTTCAGACCGCAGCGATGCTAAAATCCTGCTGGGGTTAGCCCTGAGCTCCAGAGCTTCATAACTGTCAGCAGGGTGTTTGGACTCAGGCTTTGTGTCTTAAAACCTGTGAGGTTACAAGTCTCCCTCTGAGAAATCACCTTCTAATCTCTAGCCCAAGGTTAACCACGGCGGGTTTCTCTTCTGCACCAGCTGTGTCCTTCAGAGGAAGTAGAGATTGTTTTCTTTCCTCCCTCCTCCTTGTTTTGCACCGTTTTGCTAGAAATTTCATTACTGATTCCTCCAACTCTCGCTTTTCTACCCCAGGGTTGCTTTTCCCCTACTTCCCTGATGCCTCCACTTGTGTCCAGGGATGGTGAACTCCAGCCAGGGAGGCTGTGGAGGGTTCTGCCAGTATTTTGCACGAGAGCATCGGGCACGGGGCTGCCCCTGCTGGGGTGGCTCTGCCTGATGAGTCCTGGGCTCTCGGGACTCCTTTCTGCATTGGTTTATGGTGGTCAAGACACCCTCATCTCTCCTCCTCCTGCTTCCAGCTGATGGGCACAGATTGGATTAGCTTGTTTGTTAAAAATATTAATTGAGCCCCTGATGGCTGATTGCCTGTCGCTTCCCTCGCGCGCAGCTCTCGTGGGCAGCCAATGTTCAGGTGCAACTTCCCAGTCTCCCTCCTCCTCCAGGGTGTTGGTGGTGTCTGCAAAAGTATCTACTGCTGGTCAGAACGAGGGGAGAGCACCTGGTTTTGTGGGGGTTGCTGCCTCATCGGGGTGGTAAGAATCAGTGTGGGCTGTAGGTGCTGGGAAAAGCTTGGCAGCCCGGTCGCCCTCTCGCTGGGAGAGGGCAGCAATGACGCTGGTGCTCGGACTTGGCAGCGAAGGCGATTAATCCCAGCCTCTCCAAACTCCATGTTTGGTTGTTTTTTCATGTCCAGACAGTGCCTGGGAGCTGACCTGTTCCTCTGGCCAGGTAGCCAGTCGTCATACCCGCTTCTTTTCTTTGCCTCAATGGACTGGTTCTCACTTGCCTCTTTGGTCACAGGCCATAAATTGTGCAGGGCAATCCCCTCTTCCCCAAAAGCGCTCACAGTGCTGGTGCAAGAGCACAAAGATCCAGCTGGGGACACAGTGCAGTAGCACAGAGCTGTCACCTTGTTCTTTCCCCTCTCCTTCTCCTCAGGATGTGGTGCAGGAGGCTGGGGTGGCTCTTCAAGGCACCGTCCCAGCCCAGGGGGAGCACGGGACGTGGCTTGCCATGGCTGCCCTGTGACAGAAGGACTGTCCCTGCTGCTCCGGCTCGTGGCCACCACACAGCCCCGGAGTCCCTCAAGTGTGCCTGGCAGTTACACGGTGACCATCTAGGTACGTGCATTGGGTGTGTGTGTCCCTGCTTTGAGTCAGTTTGGGAGGAGGAGGGAGGCTTTTCCTGCCCTTGCTCCCCAGGAGTCATGTATTCAATTTCTTCTGAAATGGCCTGTGTTTAAAGGAGTTGCACTCTGGGGTCTGTTTTGTGTTCCCTTTGGGAATTCCCAAAGGCAGGATGGGGCAGGTTTGTCTGCTGAGGGTAAGTCAGGCAAAGCTAAATCAGAGATCAATTCCTGAACAAGAACTGTGCCTGAGCCTTGCCCTCTCGGTGCTTGTTTTCTGTGTGATGCCCTGACTCCACCAGGATGGCTGGTCCCGCCTGTGCCCTGCTCTCTCACCCCAACTTGGGCAGGCTTTCCTTAAAGCACTGATGCTGAAACACGGTTGTTAGAGCAGGTTTGGAAGCAGCCTCTGTGTGCCTGGGTGGAAGGGGTTATCAAACACTTGAACGGGCTGCCCAGGGCAGTGGTGGAGTCACCATCCCTGGAGGTGTTTAAGAGCTGGGCAGAGGGGGTGCTGAGGGACACGGGTGGGTGGTGGTTTGGGTGGTGCTGGGCTGATGGTTGGACATCATCAATATGAAAGGTCCCTTCCAACCCAGGTGAATCTGTGACTTTTAAGAAGGGAGGCCATGGTGAGATCCCTGACAGCCAGACCTTCTGTGAAGATATTCTGCCTGGTCTTCATCGTGTGAGGACAGCAAGAGTGGTCAGAGCCTGGAATGGGCTGCCCAGGGAGGGGGTGGAGTCCCCATCCCTGACTGTGTTTCAGAGTAGATTGGATGTGGTGTTGAGGGATCTGGTGTAGGGGAGAACTTGTAGAGTGGGGCTGATGGTTGGACTGGATGATCCCAAGGGTCTCTTCCAGCCTGAATGATTCTGTGATTCTATGTGCCACCTCAATTTACGTACGGAGCTGCTCAGTCTAACGCCCTCTGCCCATCAGTAGCATCGGGACCTGTGGGCTCTCAGCTTTGCTTCCTGCCTTTTTTTCCCCTCTCTGTTCCCACCAACACATCCTTCTTTGTCCCTCCTGGCAGAGCTCAGGTATGCCAACACCCTGATGCGCTTCGATTTCGTGTGGCTGCGGGACCACTGCCGCTCGGCGTCCTGCTACAACGCCAAGACGAACCAGCGCAGCCTGGACACGGCGAGCGTGGACCTGGCCATCAAACCCAAGGCCGTCCGGGTGGACGAGACCACGCTCTTCCTCACCTGTAAGGACCAGAGTGCCCGTACCCTGCAGGTTTTGTGGGTCACCAGCTCGGAGGGATCCCACTCTGGGAGGGGGGCAGCCTTGTCTCTGCGTCAGCCGCTGCTTTGAGCAGAGACACAGCTGTGAGCAGAGCTCGAACACTGCTCCTCTGAGCAGTGCTGTTGCTGTGAACACGTCTGAGTCCTGAATTTGCATCTGGTTTTCCTCCCCTGTCCCGCCCCCAGCCCTTTTTGAGTGGAGATGTGCGTATCTTCGGGCTCTGGGTGCTTTACTGGTTTGTTTGACCAGGGCAGCAATGCGGGTGGTGAACAGGTTGGTCATGAAACGGTTGTTTCCTTGCCCTGTCCTGTTTGAGCTGCTGTCCCTGATCAGAATTCCCATCTTCCATCCTTTCTCCTCAGCTTCCCACTGCTTTCTGCCTTTTGCTGTAGCTTAGCTTTATTTGTGGCCTTGATTTTGCTGCTTTACTTCTCCTTGGAGTCCTTTCAGTAGAAAACAAAACCACTGGAGCTGAGGGGCTTGGCACTGACTTTGGGGCCGTTGCAGCAGGGGTAACGCCTTCTAGGGCTTCTGGCCTTAACCAGAAACG
The DNA here is from genome assembly GCA_013400555.1 of Jacana jacana. Taxonomy (NCBI): domain Eukaryota; kingdom Metazoa; phylum Chordata; class Aves; order Charadriiformes; family Jacanidae; genus Jacana; species Jacana jacana. The sequence continues at coordinate 74,857 of VZTM01004479.1, read as the reverse complement.
GTTTTGGGTGGCACCAGGGGGCAAAGGACCTGTCACCAAAGCAAGCTGAAAGGGTGAGGGCTGTCCCAGGCTGAGCAGTGACCACGATGTGGGGCTGTTCGGTGGGACCGGGGTGACTGTGACCCTTCTCCCCCTGCCAAAGGGCCGGACGGGCACGTGACGCGCTACGGGCTGGAGTGGCTGGTGAAGAACAGCTACGAGGGGCAGAAGCAGCAGGTCATGCACCCACGGATTCTCTGGAACGCGGAGATCTACCGCCAGGCCCAGGTGCCCTCCGTCGACTGCCGGAGTTTCCTGGAGACGGACGAGGGGCTGAAAGAGTTCCTGCGGAACTTCCTGCTCTACGGCATCGCCTTTGTGGAGAACGTCGCTCCCACCAAAGAGGACACCGAGGTCTTGGCAGAAAGGGTCAGCTTGATCAGGTAACTGGGGCTGCCCTGGGAGGCCACTCTGGGCTCTGCAGTGGAGCCACGAAGGGCAGACTGTTGTTTTCCTCTTGCTTGGAAAGGGGCTGCCCCCTTATCCCTGTATATCGTGTGGCATGGCCTGGTTTGCACACACAAAGTCTGGGTCTTGTGCTGCCTCTGCCCAGTCTGTTTGAGCTGAGATGGAATATTTCACTGTGGGAGCCTGGAGTCACTAAAGTGTGGGGCTGCCTGGGGAGCGTGGGGTGACTGCTGTGATGGTGGGACTGTGCACAGAGTGGGGACTGAAGGAAGCTGCCTGTCTGGGAAGGCTTGGGCTTCGCAGAGAGACATTTCCTGTTATGACTTGAGAGGTCAGGAGGGCAGCCCCGGCCCTGGGAGCCAGGCAGATCAGAAACAGTTTGTAGCTCTTGCTAATAAAAATATTGATAAGTGTTTCTTCTGTGTTTTTGTTTAAAGTGCACTGGCAGCTCGGCAAGCTGGGCTGTGAGCTTCAGGTTTTATCCAAGCTGCAGGAATGGTTTAACTTGCCTTAGCTCCCTGGAGGAGGAGGGATCTCTCTTCAAGAATAGTTGCCCCAAACAGAAACGAGGGGCTCTGAGGAATAACCAGCCAACTTTTTCCTCGGGTTACCCTCACCCTTTAGCCTGAGGGATGTTTGTCCTCGCCTTCTGTCTGTTCCCTTCCATGCATGTTGTAGAGGAGAGGTGGGGGGAAAAGGCAGGGTCCTAGGAAGAAGAAATTGGGATTATTGGGCAACCCCGCAGTGGTTCTCTGGCACCTCCTCGTGGCACTCTGGCTTCCTGGATTTGACTGGGGCCAGTGTTTGGTGTGGGAAGATCATATGGTTTTGTGAAGGGGAAGCAAGGCTCATTGCCACCAGCCCTTTGTGGAGGAAAGGGAGTAAGTGGCTGCCAGAGGAGGTGTTAGGAGCCCCCTCTCTGGACAGTGTGGATTTTGTTGAGTTGTTCTGCGTTAATGTACTCGGTGCACAGGGTGGAGGGGGAGTAACCTCAAATGCAAGAGCAGATCTGCTTTACCACCACCCTGATCCCCACAATGCTCTGTGGTGACTGCTCCCCTCTCCTGCAGGGAGACCATTTATGGCAGAATGTGGTACTTCACCTCTGACTTCTCTCGGGGAGACACGGCCTACACCAAGCTGGCTCTGGATCGTCACACGGACACCACCTACTTCCAGGAGCCCTGTGGGTAAGTGCTTCTGCTGGTTCACAGCCACACAGGGCGGTTCACAGGGGCAGGGAGGGCAAGGGGAGTGGATTCTGCCCCTCTGCTCCACTCTGGGAAGACACACACACACTCCCCTCAGTGCTACCTCCAGCTCTGGGGCCACCGACAACAGAAGGATGCAGAGCCGTTTGAGCTGGGCCAGAGGAGACCCAGAGATACTGGGAGGGCTGGAGCCCCTCTGCTGGGAGGACAGGCTGAGAGAGTTGGGAGGCTTCAGTTTTGAGGAGAGAAGGCTCCAGGGAGACTTCAGAGCCCCTTCCAGTCCCTCCAGGGGCTTCAGGAAAGCTGGGGAGAGACTCTTGATGAGGGAGGGGAGCCCTGGGATAAGGGGGAAGGGTTTCACACTGAAAGAAGGTAGATTGAGATGAGATCTGGGGAGGAACTTCTTTGGTGTGAGGGTGGTGAGAGCCTGGCCCAGGTTGCCCAGAGAAGCTGTGGCTGCTGCAACGCTCAGCTCCTGCAGCAAGGGTCCCTCACCAGCTCTTGGACAAAGCTGCTGCAAAAGTTCACTTTGACTCAGTCCTCCTGACCCTGGGGCCAGTGTCTCTTTGGGTGGCTGAGCCCTGTCAGCGGTGCCCATGGCGGGCAGGAGAGAGACCAGCCCTGGCACAGCCTGGAGTCCCCATCTCTGCCCTCCCCAGCTGTGGTCCGTGCTGTGCTCAGCCATTCTCTGTGCAGTCACTCTGCTTCATTGGTGCAGGCTGTGTTTGCATTTGGGCACCCGGTGGAGCCCTGAGGGTGTTGGGAAACCAGGCTTCCCCCAACCCTCCCAAGTTTCACACCTGTCTGAGCTTTTAAAAGCAGTTTGTAGCTCGTTTCCCAAAAGCTGGCTTGCAAACTGCTTCTCTGCTATAGCCTCTGGGCTGTGAGTTTCATACCCAGCTGGAGGAAGAAATGCAGCAGCCCTGGTCATGGTTCTCAGCAAAGTGCAAGAGATTTGGGCTTAATTTCTAATTTTGTCTGCTTTCATCTCGGTCAAGAGGGGGAGCGTGGGGAAACAGCCCGGGGGAGAGCTGATGGAAATACTGTGATCTTCTAGGGCTATGGAGGAGTCACACAGTCTCCTGGGGCAGGATCACCTTCTCTCAAGTTGATTTATTAAATGGTTTAATGGGAAAGGCGTGTGGTGCAGAGCTGGGAGAGCAGGGGAGGAGGGAGGGGGGAGATCTGGTGGGATGAATGTGGATTTTGGAACAGCCCTCCAGACCAGGGAAGGTCTGAGCACTGTCTTCTGTGCCCAAGCAGGCAGGAAGCTTTTGGGTGGTGGTGCTTGTCCTGAAGCACTCTGGTGTCAGGAGCGAAGGGAATGGATCTTATTGTGCTCTGTGGGGCTGGAAGTTTGTGTGTAAAGGGCACACTTCAGGGCAGATCTCCTTGGTTTCCCTCTGTTCAACGAACCCCTGTGCTTTCGAGGCCTGCACAGTGTTAACCCGCTTGGCTGACTTGTTTGAGGAGCTCCCAAAGTCAAATGAAGAAAGGAGCTGGTAATCAGAACTTCAGCCTGCAGAAGAGCTTTGATTAAACTGCTGGGGGCCAGAACTGTGGTGCTCCTCAGCTAGTTCTGTACTTCCCTTTGCCCCTTGGAAGGGTTCCCTTCAGGTAGGTGTATTCTCATCTGCAGCCAGCTGAAGCCTCTCAAGCAGTGACAGCATCAGTGGGGGGAGGCACTGGTGCTTGTGATTCTGCAAAACCCCAGTTGTGCAGGAAGAGCATGAATTTCTGGCTTTCCTGAGCCCCTGCCTCTGCCAGAAACCCCTTCTTGCCAGGCTCTTTCAGACTTGCTTCCAAATCACTTGAAGCAGACTTTGACCTGCCTCTAGACACAGTGGGGTGTTTTTCCAGAAAGATGTGTTCATTTGAATGTCTGCTTCCCCCTCGCTGAAATCAGCCCCATCTGGTGAGTCTCGAGTTACATTATCACAAAGGGTAGAGGACAGAGAGTCCCCAAGCTATGGGAGAGCCTGCAGAATATCTCCCTCATCACTTGCCCTCAGGAAGAGGTTCCTCAGTTCTCCGAGCTGCAGGAGAAGGGGTTTTGCCTTGGATGCCCAGATTGCCCTGTGCTCTGGAGCTTGTGGACTGACTTAATAAATTACCCTGGCACTGTTGTGGGGAGAGGGGGGGGGGGTTGGAGCACCCAGGTGAAAAGGTGAGGGTAGAGCAGGGAGCTCCTGCCACATCCCGTGCCCTGAGACTGGGTTAAGAGGCCCTGAAGGGAGATGGGAAGCTAAAGGCTTGCCCAGAAGGTCGCAGTTAATTTTCTAATGAGCGAAGTTGGCACACTGTGAAGACTGGGAGGCAGCTCCTGAGCATTTGTTCCCAGCGGTATGATGCCTCCTTGCTCAGGTGATGGGAAAGAGAAGCTTCAGAGAAGGAGCAGAAGGACAAAAGCTGAGTTGGATGGCTTCCCACTGGGGAGGGGATGTCCCTGTAGGTGAGCTTTTCTCCTCCAGGCTTTCCAAAGGGTCTCTAAGGGCCTTGGGAGACTTCTCTTGGCAGCTTTTGGCCTCCTCTTGTAGTTCCTCAACAGTACAACCAGCATTTCTTTAACTGTCCTCTTGTTCTGAGATCTTCTGGACAAGTTTTATGCTTTTGAACCTCTGCACCCTCCTGTCTGGATGGACTTTGGGTGATACAGACCTGATCCTCCACCACCTGAAGTCTCCCAGGCTCACGTAACTTGATGTGGGGGGTAGCAGAGGCAGTTTATTACCTTCTAAAAAAGCCAAATGGATGTGATTTGACCTGAAGAAGCAGTAGGTACAGCCATTTCTTCCCGGTCTGTCTCCATTCCTTGGGAAGCCTTGGAGAAGTGGGAAGGGTGATGCATCCATCTACATCTGCCTGGGTCCGTGGGTGATGCCTTTTGCCCACAGGACAGGCCACCAAGGTCTTTTTCTCATGTGCTCCACTCCAGTTCTCGTTTCTCTCCCCCTCTGCAGCATCCAGGTGTTTCACTGCCTGAAGCACGAGGGCACGGGCGGGCGGACGCTGCTGGTGGATGGTTTCTATGCAGCAGAGCAGGTTCTGCGACGAGCCCCCGAGCAGTTTGAGCTGCTCAGCAAAGTGCCCTTGAAGCACGAGTACGTGGAGAACGTGGGGGGCTGCCACAACCACATGATCGGAGTTGGGCCAGTCCTGAATGTCTACCCCTGGAACAACGAGCTTTATCTGATCAGGTACCGTCAGCCTGAGGTCTCTTGTGATGGGGGAGGAGAGGGATCATAGGATCATAGAATCATTCAGGTTGGCAGAGACCCTTGGGATCATCCAGTCCAACCATCAGCCCTACTCTGCAAGTTCTCCCCTACACCAGATCCCTCAACACCACATCCAATCTGCTCTGAAACACAGTCAGGGATGGGGACTCCACCCCCTCCCTGGGCAGCCCAGTCCACTGACTGACCACTCTCTCTGGGAAAAACTCTTTCCTCATGTCCAGCCTAACCCTCCCCTGCTGCAGCTTGCAGCCATTCCCTCTCCTTCTATCGCTCATTGCCCGTGAGAAGAGACCAGCACCAACCTCTCTGCAATGCCCTTTCAAGCAGTTGGAGAGAGGGATGAGGTCTCCCCTCAGCCTCCTCTTCCTCCAACTAAACAATCCCAACTCCCTCAATCCATCCTCATAAGCCTTATTCTCCAGGCCTCTCACNCCATTAACATTGGCCCATCCATCCAGTCTATCCCAGTCCCTCTGTAGAGCATCCCTGCCCTCAAGCAGATCAACACTCCCACCCAACTTGGTGTCATCTGCAAACTCACTGACAGTGTTTTCTATGTCCCTATCGACATCATCAATGAAGATATTGAAAAGGAAAGGCCCCAGTCGTGGTGGATGGTAGTGGTTTTCCAGAAGATATTTTCAACTGAGAACTGGTGCATGTTTGAGGGGCAGGAGTGAAACCACAGTAAACACCCCGCGTTTCCTCCTGGGCTGTGTGTCGCTGAAGTGTCAGAACCACCGATACAAAGATGGGTGTCAGTGCTGAGCTTTGATTTTTCACTCCCTCCATCCTCCCCTCAGCTCTGTGCCCTCCTGCCCGGTTTGAGAGCCAGGAGAATTCACCCCTTCTCCCAGAGAAGCCTCTAGAAACCAGCCTGGCGCACAGGGAGCGGGGAGAGCGCAGGGTGGGCCCCTTCCAACGGGAATTTGGGCTGGTTTGTGAAACTCTGGCTTGCCCTAGTGCAGGAGGCTGCCCAGCTTCCCACTTTGGGGGTGGTTTTTTTCCCAACCTGCTTTTCTGCCCAACCCTCTGCCCGTCGCTGTGGCACCTCCTTCCATGGAAAACCAGCAGGAGCGTTTTTAGGCTGGACAGTAAACTCCTTCCTCCCGGTGTTAAGTCTGTGCTTCCGGTGTAACCTCTCTGTCGCCTCCCTTAAGTCCTGACTAATCCTGTGGGAATCCCTTTGGGAATGCCTGGCTGTGCCCCTGGAGCCGTGCAGGCGCTCTCCCAACTCCTCCTCCTCCTCGCTTCCAGGTACAACAACTACGATCGCGCCGTCATCAACACGGTGCCTTACGAGGTGGTGCATCGCTGGTACGCGGCTCACCGCACGCTCACCACCGAGCTCAGGAGGCCTGAAAACGAGCTGTGGGTCAAGCTGAAGCCAGGCAAGGTAGGGCTCGGAGCTGGGAGGCTCCTGTGGGTTTGGTACAGGGAGGGCAGCAGGGTGCTCCTTCTGGGTGTCAAGGCCCGTTGCCATAAATGCTTCAAGCAAGCCCCACGTGCTGCAGTTCTCCTCTTCACGGCTGTTTTCAGGTGCCCCGTATCACAGCACTGGCAGCTGGTGGGTGTGCTCCTGCTGTCTGGAAAGAATAAAGCTTCCAGATAAGGCAGGAATGTTGGATTCAAATTTGGCTCAGAGAAAAGTTAGTCCTGGGGAAGAGGAGGAAGATCTTTCCAGTCTCCCATGGGGATCCTCAGAGGGAGAGAGAACACTTAACTCTAACTTTTCTCTGTGAGAAATTTCTGTTTTGGTGGAAATCCAAAGGTGTGGGCAGCTGAATGTCTGCCTGTTGGGAGGTTATATTTGAGCCTCCAGCAGACCAGGGGAGGCCAGTGCTCTCTTCACTCTCCCAGAAATGGCTGTGGTGCTGCAGCACACCTTGGTTAATGAAAGTAACAAGCTCTGCCCAGCCTTTGAGGGGCTGCTGCTGGGTGCAGCCTTGGAGCAGTGTGGGGTGTTAGAGCCACCCATGTAGGGTTGAAGGTGTGGCCGCTTCCTTCAGCGGTGCCACACTGGAAGGGATTATATTCCTCCAGGGTCTAGATTTAGCCTGAGCCCAAGTGAAACCCCCTAGATGAGCCCCAGAACTGAAAGGGTCCATCAGGAAAGATGGTCATGTCAGACAGAGCCCCTACACCTCTCTGTTCCCAGGGATGCCTGGGGGAAACGGGACACTGCAGAGGCTGAGGGTGGCCATTCCCAACCTCTCCAGTAGAAAAGCAAGGGAACAGCCCAGGAGTGTGTTTCTGTGCCATGCTGACTGGTGTGTGTCTGAACTTGTGGTTAAAGCAGCCAAGCAGAACCACTGGCCTCGGGTGCAACAGCTGTGCTGGATCCCATGGAACATCTGGCTGTGGTCTCACAGGCTGTCCCTGGCGGTGGTGGACAGGAAGGGCCATACCCTTCCAGTCTGGAGGCATCTCCAGCCCCGGGACCTGTCCTCTCAGAGCCTCCTGGCCCTGCCTGTGGTGGTTGACCTTCTTCTGACACCTTCCTCTTCCCCTGCAGGCACTCTTCATAGATAACTGGCGCATCCTGCACGGGAGGGAGGCCTTCACGGGGTACCGCCAGCTCTGCGGCTGCTACCTGACCAGAGACGACGTGCTCAACACCGCGCGCTTGCTGGGGCTGCAGGCTTAGCCCCTGCCACCCCCTGGGGAGGTGTCACACAGACCTCAGCCACCTCCACCCTTCTCAAGCTGTTCTTGGTGGAAACCAAAGGTTACGGGAGCTTTACAGGACCATGTTCTTGCCTTTGAGTCTGGCCAGCTCTTGCTGTCCGTGCATCCAGCTTGGTCTTTCCAGTCTGCATGTCCCAGCTCTGCTGGATCAGGGTTCATCCCGCCACGGGATGTTCTCCCAGCACCTGGGGAAGTGCTTCTCCAATCAAGTGCCTTCAGGATTTGAAATCTTTGTGGTTGTCCCAGCTGTTCAGCCCCTTTGTCCACTGGCCGGACTGGTTGGTGTTTTTAGCCGAGCAGAATGGAAATCACTGGGGTCTTGTCTCGCCTCAGGCTGGACCTTAACCCTTTCAGGGAAGATGCAAATCTCTGGTGCCTGTCTGGTGAAAATACCACTGCTCATCCTGAGGGCTGGTGGCCTGTTGCAGTGACTGCTTTTGTAAATGTACCAGGTACCCCCGTAACCATCCCTGACAGAAGCTGTGCTGCCTGAAGGGTGGCCTGGGAGGAGAACCTGGCTCTGGCTGGGGTGTTTCTGAGAGGTTGGGGTTAGGAGGGAGGGGGGCAGTAGCAAGATCTGCATCTTGGGAAGGAGATGGCTGTGTTAGACAAGGGGTGCGTTTCTGGAGTTCCCTTGACTTCCAGTAAGGACTGTTGCACTGGGCTCGTATGGAGGGAAAAGGGGCCACAGCCACCATATTTGCTGACAGATTTCCTGCCCTGCCTGCTCTTTCCCCTTTTCTGCAGCAGGGATTTGTGTCAGGGTGCCTTTACTCTGCCTGTTCCCCTGGCTGGCCTGTCCTCCCCACCAGATCCTCCTGCCTGTGGAGGTCACAAACCTGGAGGTGCCTTTCGTCTCCTGGTGGCTGCAGCACGGGCTGGAGCCCTGGCAGGTTGAAGGGGCCACAGTGGAAGGGACAGAAGCAGATCCCGTTGTTACTGGAATTTTAGAGCCAGGAGGGGATTTTAAGATGTGTTTAGTTTTTGTTCTTCCCTGTCTTTGGGGGATGTTCACTCCTCTGACCAGACCTTGAAACAGGGCTGGTCCCTTTCTCTTCTGGCTCTCCCGTGCAAGCAGGATGCTCTCGTGCCAAGGTACAAGGTGCACATGTGCTAAACTTGCTGCCCTCTTTTAGCCTAAATACTGAATATATAGGTCCTAGTGCTGGGAGACACTCCAGGAAGCTTCTCTGCAGGTGGCCTGAGGTGCCCTGCTTGCTGTCTCTCACAGGCTTTCCCCTCTGAGAGGGGTGTCTGGGGGAAGGCTTGGCAGGAGGCTGTTGGTCGGGGGAAGTGAAACGCCGGCGATGGTGGCCAGTAACACCAGCATGAGCCGAGCTGGCTTCTGCTGGGGCTGTGAGCTCCAGCTGGGCGTCCCCTGAGCATCCTGCAGCACGAATTCTCTCACTGCTGTTAGCAGGCACTTTGTTGATGGCTTCCCCGAGGTGCCAGTTACCCCAGCACGGGTTAGATGCGAAGTTTTACAGATCTTTGTTGATCATGAGGTAGCAGAGCCTCTCCCAGCCCCAACCAGATGTACCTTCTGGGTACAGCCATGGCCTGGCCCCTGGGGCAAGAGCTGGTGAGGGAAACAACCTCTGTGTTTGTTGACAAAGGTCCCTGATGAGTATTTGAAACCTTGGGCAGGGGAGCCCTCTTTCAAACTATTTGTGGGTATTGAGGGTTTCCTGAGCTCTTTTTTCCTCCCTGTGCCCTCAGGTCATGAGGGAAAGTGCTTGGGTCTGGTGGAAACCTTCCCTTAGATGCTAAGGTGGGCTTTACCTGCCCTGGAGGAAGGGGACAGCCCTCTCCTTCAGCTGGAAGGTGAGAAGGGGCTGCTGCCCTGAGCTGGGGCGAGTGGGACAATGGCCAAGCCCAGGGAGAACCCACCAAAGTGTTTTGATGCCGGATTGTCTTCACACAGGTGCCTTCCTGCCAAGGGCTGTGGTCTTCTGACACCACCCTCCTCTTCTGAGCCAACATGCTCCTCTGGGTGACCATGTCCTCCCTTTGGGGGGGAGATTGTTCACTGTGAATGTAGAAGAACCACGTTTCCTCGTAGATACTATTGAAAGGAATTCAGCCCCCCAGAGCGATGTGGGGAGGGGATGGGAGAGCTATGTGTGACCCTGGGCTCCCCCCTTCCCCAGGGGGCTCAATTCTTCTGAAGCAGCTTCTGAGCATCCAAGTTTGATTTGAAGGAGTGGGATTCCTTGGCAGTGGCTGCCCCTCTGACACCTTTGTTGGGCAGGTACAGAGCAGGGTCCTTCCCTCTGACGATACCGGAGCCTTTTTGTAATGGAGCTGTTTTTTTCATTCTTTAGCCAATAAATGAAGCGTTTCCTTCTCCTCCCCACTGCCCCGGGGAGCCCAGGGCTGAGTTTAAGGCCTTTTCCAACACTGAGAGTTCTCATTGTCTAACGAACGGTTTATAAAGTGACCAGGTTAACAACATGCGTCTCTCCAGCGGTGAGGAGCTTGAACATGGCTCTGTGTTTACCCTTGGGAGGTGGGATAAACGTGAGGAGCAGTCAACGGCGTTGTCTCCCCGTGGCTTCTCGTCCGTCCTTCCTTCTTCCTTCGCTGGCCACGCGATGGCAGAGGAGGCAAGAAACCAACAGGAGAAAGTCAAACCAGCCCCATCCCCGTGGGGCTTCAGGGCTCGGGGTGATGCTGGTTCATTTTCTTCTGCTGGGATGGATGGATGGAGAGATGGATGCCTTATGGGTTTTCTGAGAACTCCAGGGCTCCTCAAACCCCCTACAAGCTCTTCAATCCCCCCGTGGATGCTCTCGGGGAGCTGCAGGCTGTGGTGCTGAAGAAGGGAGGGGAAGGGGGAGCGCTGAGATCTGAGGGTGCACGGAGAAAAATGGAGCTCCCCCCACCCCGTCCAGCTGGGTGGTGTCTTGTCGCCCCGGGGACCCCTCCAGATCCCGCTGCTCTCTCTGGGGGTGCAGAGCAGCCCCTCCTTCAGCTTTTGGTCCCNGTCCCCTCATCCCTCCAGCACCCCTCCCGGGCTGGCTGCACCCCCACCGCCCCAGTCCCGGGGCAGGGTATCGCGACAGCAGGTATCAGCCCTTGGGGCTGAAGAGGGATCGCGGAGGCATCCGAGGTGCAGCCGGATGTCGCACCGGGGCGGGCTTAGAACGGTTAAAAGCGGGGAGCCCGGAGCCGGGGACCCCTGAGCTCCTGCTTGTGACTTCACGCTAATTTNTAAAAAATGGAGGAAAAAAAAAAAGAAGAGGGAAGTTTAGGTAGAAACTGCCACCAGGGCTCCCCATAGAACCTGTTGCTGGAAAGCAGTTTGATCTCAGAGCAGCCAGCCCTCCAGCCGCTGTGAAGGCCGGGGGTTTTAGTACTTCAGTGGGGGAAGCTGCAGGCAGAACAGGCTTTTGGGGTCAGAAATGCCTATTTTGGGGCCCCGCTGGGGCAGAGAAATCCCGTCTCCTCAGAGCCCTGGATCCCAGCAGGGGCTTTGAAGAAGATTTGGATGAGGAGGAGGGAAAAAAAGGCACTTGTGAAAGACCTGGAGCACCAGTAACCGGGCAGAGCAGAGGGAAAAAGAGCCTTAACCCTTTCTCTCCCATCAAAACCCGCTGTTAAACAGCAGTTCTGCAGAAAAAAACTGATTTTTCAGTGCAATCTGTTGGTTTTGGCACCAGGTTTTGGCTTCAGGTTCAGCCACGGGCAAGAAGGGGCAAAACTGTTCCCTGCAAAACTACAGGGAAAGAGGAACATATTTTGAATGACAAGATTATCTATATCCCCCTCCCTGGGGACTTCTGCTGGAGAAGCTCAGGTGCTCCCTCAGGATGAGCTCCCTAAGGGCAGCCTGAAGCCACCCCAGGGCAGAAGGACAGCCCAAGCCTGGCTCCATCACAGGGGTTGGGGCACATCACCTGGATAAAGGGCTCAGGTAAGCTTTTTTCCTCAGGTTTTTCAGGGTTAATCTCGCTTTCCTTAAGTTTTTCATCTTATTTCCACTTCCCTTCCATATGTGTCTTGGCAGCCATTTGTGTGTCTCCTTCTGCATCACCTGAACGAGGGCTTGTCCCTCCTCGGGGCTCTGGGGGCAGCGGATTTGAAGGCAATTTAGGGGATAAAAGGGCAGGATGCTCCCAGGAGGGGGTGGATGAATCGAGGTCCATAAAACATCAGCCTTAAAGCTTTCCCCCGGGAAGGGAAAGGGTCCGTTCTGTGCCCAGGGTGGGATCAGGTCGTTAGGCTTTTGCAGAGCAAACCCCAATTTCATGATGGCCCCTCGTGAGGTTTGGGGTTGGGAGAGGAGACACCTGGAGACCCCGCTGCCCGGGCTGGCCTTGGGCTGAGGGAGAAGGAGAGACCGTGAGGGAGCATGGCTGGAGGGGACCAGTTGCACGTGGTGGGGACTGGGAAAGGAGAGTGGCTTTGGGAAATGGGGCAAAAATACTGGGTTAAAAGGCCAGCTTCTCAAACTGTCCCGTGTCCCCAAAACCTTACAGGCTGCCTCTGCCCCCCAGAAACTGCTGCCCATTCCCTGAGCGCCCTTCATCCACCTCCTGAAATATCCCTGCTCACCCCCCCGCTTGGACACCGGCCCTCCACCCCC
>VZTM01004479.1:27486-57253 GCA_013400555.1 Jacana jacana | reverse complement strand
TTCCCCTGTTGGCAGCTCACCCTCCCCCTTCCTGAGCTCAGGTCCCCACATCCCCGGTGGCAGCAGCACCCCTAGCACAAGCGCTGACACCTCGGGGCTTCCCCTGGCCCCGCTCCAGGAGAAGTTCTGTCCTCTCTGCAGCCATGGAGCCTCCTTTCCTCTGCCTGCTGGGACCTGCCTGCAGAACCGCTCCCCTGCCTGCACCCCTGCCTGCAGAATTGCAGCCCTGCTTGCAGATCTGCATTCCTGCCTGCATCCCTGCCTGCAGAACCACACCCCTGCCTGCATCCCTGCCTGCATCCCTGCCTGCAGAACCACATCCCTGCCTGCACCCCTGCCTGCAGAACTGCATTCCTGCCTGCAGATCTGTATTCCTGCCTGCAGAACTGCACCCCTGCCTGTAGCCTTGCCTGCTTGCAACGCTGCTTGCTGGGACCTGCCTGCTGAACTGCTTCTCTTACTGCAGTCCTGCCTGCTGGGACTCGCTCCCACTCCTGCAGCCCTGCCTGCCCTCCTGCCTGCCCGAGGGTGGCCTCGGGCAGCTCCCGGTCCCACACTGGACTTGCTGCCTGCGGGGTTTCCCCTCCGGCTTGGGCTTTGCAGTCGCTTTTCCTCGGGCAAGGGTCATGGCGAGCAGGGCAGGGCAGCGGAGCCGGCTCTTCCCTGGGAATTCAAGGGACCAAACGGGGCCGGGATCCCCCTCCTCTTCCCCGCGGGCTGCCAGTGCCGAGCGCAGGAAGAAAGCCCGGGGCTGGCGCGGGGGGGTTGTGAAGAAGAGTCACTGACTTCCTCCCCAGCCGAGGCGACGGCTCGGCGATGCTCGGCGACAGCCTCGGGGCAGAGCCTGACGGGTCGGACGCCGAGCCGGAGGCGGGGTGACCGTCCGACGGCCCGACCGAGCGCAGCTCCCGCAGCAGTTCCTCCGCCGAGGTCGGGGCTGGCTCCAGCCACCCGGAGGAGATGTCCCCCGGCCGTCGCCGCTGGAGTCTCGTCCCCCTCCTGCAGCTACTCGGTGAGTCTGGGCTGAGCTGGGGGGGGGGTCCCGGGGGAGGGGAAGCGTCTCCCGGCGGAGGGGCGTCGGGCAGGCGGATGCTGCTGAGGATCCTTGTCTGGGTGGTGGTGACACGTCGGCGGTGGCCCCCGGGACCGTCGTCCCCACGGCATGTGCCATCGGGGACCCGCGCTGGCGTCAGCGCCAGGCAGGGTCGTGGTGACCGGGGCTTCTCCATCCACCCCCCGGCAGGTGAAGAGCAGGAGGGGCTGTGCCTTTGCCTTCCCCGATCCTATGGGGCGGGAGGACCAGGAGCTGCTTCTCCTGGAGATGGAGAGGTGGAGGAGATACTTCTCCTGCAGAGGCACAAAGCTGGCCCGAAACGGTGCCAGCGCCGAAGTGCCAAGGGGCGAGTGACAGTGTGTCGGTGGTCTGCAGCCATCTCTCAGCCCCCTCCCCGGGGGTCTTAGGCAGGCTCAGCCCAGGCAGCTCCTGCGAGCCCCGAGGAGGCAGAGCCCGTCATTGCCAGAGCTCAGGTTCCCAAAGATTCCCCCCAAAATCTGGCTGAGGCATCTGGGTGTTGCCGAGAAGCGGCTCCTGAACATGTGGCTGCAGCTGGGGGGTGATGAGCAAGGGGTGCTGCGACCACCCGCAGGGGCTGGGGAGGGGAAGGGGCAGCCCCTGCTCTCACCCCACAGCAGGGGACGCTGGCACTGATCTGTCCCTGCCCCTCCTCGGCAGGGGGAAGCCTGGCTCTCCGGCTCCAAACCCATCAGGATTCGGTCAACGGCACCGTGGGGCAGTCCGTGCTCCTGCCCGTCTCCTACACGCTGGATGCTGCCTCTCGCTTCCCACTCTCCGTTCTCTGGACATTCCTCAACTCCTCATCCTCACTCATCACCTGCACAGTGCACAACTGCTCCCTGGGTGCCGGGGGGGCTCCCACCAACTGCTCTGCAAACTGTTTCCCCCGCCCCACGCCCCGTGGCCGTGCTGAGTTCTTCCCTGAGAACGGGTCCCTGCTGCTGCGGGCCCTGAAGCTCAGTGACAGCGGGGTTTACAGTGTCACCTTCCGAGAGCCACCCCAAACCCGCAACATCACCCTGACGGTGCATGGGGAGCATCCCGCTTCCCGTAAGTGTGACTGTGCTCAGCAGACACCTCCTGCGCTTCCCGGGCCATCTGTGACAGAAGGAGCGGCGCTGGCGACGGGTTTGTCCCTCCTCCCGAAGGGACGGGCTGCTGCGGGGAAGGGAGGGTTTCCAGGGATGTCTTCTGTCGGGCCGCAGGTCTTTTCTTCTCACGACAGGAAACCCGTCCTACCCTGCACGGCCGGCTCTAGCAGAGCTCGCGGGCTTCCTGTGCAGCTGCTTCTCTCTAGACCCAAAATTTCAAATATTTGGCTCTTCTGCCAGCCTTGCCTGAAGGGCTACGAGGCAGAGAGTTGAGCCAGGAGACCTCAGCATGGGGGGTGGGTGCTGTGCTGGAGCAAACCCAGTATCGACCGGGGAGAGCAGGGCACTCGGGGATACGTCCGTGGTTTCAGGGCCTAAAATACACCGAATTATTGCTGTTCACACCCCTGCAAGATGCGCGTGTGCTGGGGCTGTGGGTTAAGCCATCAGTCCCTCGGGCAGGGTGGGCTCCTTCTTGAACCTGCCGCGGTGTTTATTCCCCTCAGCAGGCAGTCCCGATGCCGTGCCCCCCATCCCCGGCTCTCACCGAGCTTGTCCCTTGCCGTTCCCCGCCCCGTCCCTCCCTCTCCCCAGGGAGCGCAGAGGGGCTGACGCCCAAACTCAGCCTCCCGTAAATTCAGCAGTTCCCTCCCCATTTTGCCACCTCCGCTGGATCTCTGCCCTCTCCCACCGCACCGAGCGGGGGTGTCGGAGCCCCGCAGCCCCCGGGGCAGGGAAGCTCCTTGAGCCCCGAGCTGGAGCTGCGGGGAGAGCTTTCTGCAGCGCAGCGTCTCCCTCCGCCTGCCCGTCCGCAGCGCTGCCCCTCCAGCTCCTCTCCCGCTCCTTGGAGAGCGCTGTAACCGGCAGGAAGGCTCTAGGAAGCACGGAGAAACCGCTGTGATGACAGAAAACACTTGGAAAACACTTAGACCTCCTGTTTTCTCTCGAGCAGCAGCTGACACGAGTGAGCAGCAATTCCCTTACTGGACAATTGGAGTTTCTTCCGCAGTTGCCCTCCTGCTCCTGCTCATCTGCTGCCTGTGGCACCGGGGTGAGTGGGTCCACTCCTGCCTTTTCCCCTCCCAGGCTGCGTCCCCCCAGCTCGCCCGGGCTCCATCCTGGGTGCTAAATGCAGTGGAGGGCTCAGGAGCTGCCTGGGTTCTGCTCTTCACACCGAAACGGTCCCTTCTGTAAGAGAACCTCCCAGACGTGCCACCTCTTTCCCACCACAAGAGCTGCTGAACAGGGTCGGAGGTGGTGATGTGCTTAACGAGGCAGAAGCACAGCACACGGGGCTGCTGCCATGGTTTTCTGGAGAACTCACACCTTGTGGTGCCGAGTCCAGGATCAAGGTAGTCTGTAAAAGAGGTCATGGACTCCGAAATGCATCCTCTACCTCTGGCCACGGCTCTTCTGTTGTAGTTATTGTAAGCCACCCCCAAGGAGGTACCCTGGGGTCTTTCTGCTTTAAAATAAGTCCACAAGGTGCTTATCTCCACAGCTTCCATCAGGGATGCCTTCAAAACCTTCACCCCTGAGGATGCCTTTGCCAGGAAACAAACTCCTCTCTTCCCAAAGGGGAGATTTCGCTCCTGCTCAGAGATTTCTGCCACTGCTTTCTCCATCTTAAAGGCCAAACCCACCTCTCCCCCTCCCCAGTGACAGTGCCCGTGGGGTAACCCCAGCTCTCCAGCGCCGGGAGGGAGGAAGGTGCAGGCCCTCGGGGTCTCTGCTGGGTAATAAAACTACAATAAAACTCTCTTTGTCCCCAGGTGCAGCTCGGCAGAAGAGGAGAATCATCAAACAGCAGCAGGTACGGGGCTGGGAGGGGAGGGTCTGGAAGCTCTTGGGCGCAGGCAGTTGGGTAACAGTGACCTTGGGTAAGATGTGCTGAGCTGAGTCACCACCGAGCTGACGTTCTGCTGAGCCACCGGAATCGGGGGCTGGAGAGAAAATTAGGAAGTCAATTCATTACCGTAAGGGAAGGCTGCAAAGTGCCTGCCCTTTCCCCAGCTGGACACTTCTCTTCCACCCACCTCCCTCCCAGACCCCAGCTTTGAGGGCAGCTTTGGCCAGCAGCAGCGGGGAAAATGTGAAACGGTTAAATGCGGTTAAAGTATCTCCCCCCACTTCCCACTCTCACAAACTGGTGTTAAAGCACTTCTTCAGGGGCTGGTGGGGGCAACTGAAGGACTCTTCAGGGTTTTACCTGGGCAAGGTAACTAAAGCAGAGAAAAAGAGACACAGAAACCCAAGCAGATGGGGCTTCGAGGAGCCTGGTCTGGTGGGAGGTGTCCCCGCTTGGGGCCAGAGGTTGGACCTAGATGACCTTTAAGGTCCTTTCCAACCCAAGCCATTCTGTGCTTCTGTGAGTAGATGTGAGAGCAGGATGGCTTAAGGCACCTCTTTGCCCACCATGTCGTGCTGGGGACGGTGACTCCCTGGGGGTGGCAGTGTCCCAGAAGTACTGAGTGCTCCAGAGAGCCCGTCTTGCAGATCCTACCGGCCTGCAGTTGTTTCCACAGAAAGAGAGCAAAGAGGGGTTTGGGATTATCTTTTTCTGGAGAAGATAGCCAAGGTGAAGGGCTGGTTCCCCACCCGGTGCTCTCAGGTCTGGAAACTACAACAGAACTTCAGGCAAGGTTTTCATCCCTGTTTCCAGCATCCACCAAGCTCTCCCGTGTCTGTTTGGTCCAAGGGTCCTTGGCCAACGTAGATGTAACCTTCTGGGGTGCCTGACGGGCTGAGGTGGGGGAGCTGGGACCAACGTTCCCCCACTGATACCGTGGGTAAAGCCATCTGGGCTTTAGGTAGCTCCTGCCTCCGCCATCTCCTAGTTGGGTGCAGCCAGGCAGTAGCTCTGGAGCCCTCCTCTTCCCACCAGGAGAAGGTTCTCACCTTTGGTGTTTTCCCGGTTCTTCTCTAGACCTCAAGTGTGGAGGAGCCCCACATGGCAGGCACTATGGTGAGGGACAGCACGATCATTTATGCCAGAATTGGAGACAGCTTTGACCAGCCACAGCCCAGACAGATGCCAGAGACCATATATGCAACAGTGACCCCTCCCACGCCACCAAGACTGGAGACGGGGCTCTACCAGCTCGTGTTTTGACTGGGGGAGCCTTTTCAGGTGGTAGCTCTGCAGAAAGTGGTCGCACCTCAAAGTGAAGAGGATGTTTGTGTGGCTGATGCCCTTGGTGCTGCCCCTCCTGAGCCTGGGCTGTGGGGGATTTGGAGCAACAGAGCACAGAAATGCAGTCATCTTCCCCCGAACTGCAGGCTCTCGTGAATTTGAGGAATCACCTGGTTTTAGTTTCTCCTTAAGACCTTCTGAGAGTACAACGAGACTTGGCACAGGAGAAAGATGCCTAAGGCTGTGGCAAACCCACAGTTCACCCATGGGAGGCTTGTTTCCATAGACCCCCCCCTTCCTTTGAGGGGTAACAGAGCGCATTAAAATGGATTTTAATCATGTGTCCCAGGTTCACTACCAACAGTCTTGCCATGTTAAAAGACCAGCTGGAGATCCCCTGGCCTGAAAAGTTGTCCTTATCTTTACACATTTGGCAGGTAACTGTTGAGCAGGCTCTTCCTGCTATGAGATGTGCTTGTCCCCGGGATCCCAGGGCAGCAGGTTCCTCCGCTGTCGGTTTGAAACGTCCCTTTGAAGGACAAGGAGATGGGGCTTTCTCTGCACTGGGTGTCCTGGCACTGAAGGCCCTGCCCTCAGGGCGCTGTGCAGGGCTGGGAGAAAGCTGGGCCGCCTGGTTCTGGCTCAAAATGGAAAGGCCTCATCTGCCCCAGCAGCACCAGCACTTTCGGTCGTCTCGCAAGTTCAGTGAGAGCATAAACCGGTTTTGTTTCCCTCTGGGTTTCACAGGAAGCCGAGGCGGCGTCTCCCGAAACACGAGGCTTCTCCACGGAGGGTAACTGGGCGCCAGGAAGGGCTGAGCCCCTGGGAATAACTGCGTTTCTCACACCACGCTGCTGCAACTCCCCCTCTCCCTGGGGGAACGGCAAGATCAGCCTGGGGGACGGGGCAGGGGGACGGGGAGAAGGAGCAAGCAGACCCCAGGCTCACCTCGCTCTGCTGGTGAGGGCTGCCAGGTCCCTCACACAGCAAAGCCCGCAGCTCCTCTGGCAGCCCGGGGAGCCAGCGCCCGCAGGGCTGTGGCCGGGGTCTCGCTTCTGCATGCAGAACAGAGAGGAAATTGCAGAAATTAATGGGGGAGGGGAAAAAAAAAAAAAACCAACAAAAAACCCAACTATGAAAATGTTTGCTCTTCCTGCTTCCCTCTTTCTGCCTTCTCCTCTCCATCTCTTTGCTCACCCGCAGCTCCCGCCACAGAAGACATCTGGACTTCGCCTACGCTGGGTCTCCCGTCCCTGTCTCTAACCCACATGGCAGCCTTCCTGCCTGCCTCTGCCTTCTTGTTTCCATCTCTGAGCAGCTTCTTCACAGGCCTTTGTAACCCCCATTTCTTCTGTGTTTGCTTTTTGAAGCTCTTCAGGAGCTTCGGTGTGGCTTTCCTTGTGGCTACAAATGGCTTGGTGCCTGCAGACCTCAGGCTCTCGGGCGCCTGCGTCTCAGAGCAACCTCCCTCCCGCTGGACCCGTGCAGCATATTGTACTTTAAAGACCTCAAGTGGTGCACAGCTCCCCTCAGCAGCCCTTGCTGTTCCTCATCATTTATTCTTCCACCTTTCAATCCATCCCAGGCCCATGTGGCTGAGTGTCACCCTTTGGGACTGCTGCTGAAAGGCTGGTGGACCTGGTGACAAAGGACAACTCCTTCTCCACCTTGTTTTTTTTTCACCAGTAAGACTGGCCTTCAGGGATACAAGGGTCTGGAGAGAGTCCACAGCGAGGAGGAATCCCTCAGTGGGAGAGGATGAGGTTAGGAAGCAGTTAAGCAATGGGACATGCCAATGAGCCCCAAGAGGATGCACCCGTGAGTCCTGAGCTGACAGCACTGCAGTATTTGAAAGGCTGTGGCAGCTGGAAAAGGTTTGTGAAGACTGGAGGAGAGCTTCTGTCCTCAGAAAGGGGCAAGAGGGAGAACCCAGGGAGCAGACAGGCACATGAAGGACAAGGAGGTGATGAGGAGGAGTCGTCATGGATTTATGAATGAGGAATCCTGCTTAACCAACCCGACAGCCTTCTGCAATAGCTGGGTGGATGAGGGGAGAGCAGTGAGTGTTGTCTGCCTTGACCTGAGTAAGGTTTGTGACGCCATCTCCCCCGGCATCCTCATAGGGCAGCTGACAAAGTACGGGTTCATACACGGGTTTATCACCTTCATCAGTTGAAAACTGGCTGAACAACAGGAGCCAGACACAGTCCTGGGCAACCTGCTCTGCTTGAGCAGGGGCTTGGACTAGTTCATCTCCAGAGGTGCCTGCCAACCTCAGCTATCCTGTGGGTCTGGGATTCGGCCACACCATTTGTTTAGAGGCCAGAAGTGTCACGGTTGTCCCTCGTAGAGGGGTTGCTCAAAGCCCACGGGGTGCGTATCGTGGCTCCTGAGCTGAGTTCAGGCGCTGAACATGGCACAGGAGAGATCACAACTGAGCACAGTTGATTGCCAGGGCTTCCAGCTCCACCTCTTCGCGTGTCAGCGGGCTGGAAGAGCTCACCACCCCGTGGTGTCCCACAGCTGGGTCTCCAGACACCATCCTCTTCGCTGGGACTGAGCAGGTGAATCCGACTCCTTTTTACCAGTTGGGGCTTTTTCTCTCATTTAATCCTGGGTGGAGAATTTCAGGAACCCCAGTATGCAACGCTCTGACCAGACACCTCCACTGAGCGCCCATGTGGACATTGGTGATGTCCAAGAGGACACTGGTCAGAGCAAAGCCCTCTCCTTGCCCAGGCTGCCCCAGCAGGCAGTTGTGTGGGCAGGGCTCACGAGTCTTTCCCCACTGCCCTTGGCTGCAGTGGGATGGCCGGTTTGTCCCCTCCAGCCTGGGGACCAGAGCCTGCTGCAACCAGGGCTTGGCCCTGCTGGGGGTGGAGGTGTCTCCCACCGCTGTCTGCAGCAGGGATGCTCATTTTCGAAAGGGCAATTTGTTTTTTTCATCTGCACACGTGTGATTCCTAGCAGAGACCAACCCGCCGTCCCTCTGTGACTTTGGGGTCACGGCAGTGTGGGAGAGAGGGGCCTGGGGTTGTCTGTCAGACAGCCTGTGGCAAGAGCCCCGCGGCTGCTGATGGTCGCCTGCTCTTATCTCTCCCCCATCAGCAGGAGCCGCCCTGGCCCAAAGCAGGAGGTGTGAAAACTCTTCCTCCCAGGCCAGGGTTAGCGGGTTTGCTCTGCAGCGTCTGCTCTTCAGTCTCCCCCGGCCCCTGGAAAGCTGCAGGGTGCAGTGCAGGGGCTGGAGAAGCTTTCCCAGCCCGTGTGAGAGGGGCCAAGCGCCGGCAGGAACCCGCCTGGGTGTTTCATCCCCTTTGTCTAAGATTATGCAGAGAATACGGGGTTTTTTTTTTAAGGTTTCCTTAATATTAACGTGGCCAGAGTGGCCTGACCGGTGAAAATGACGCTTTGGAGCAGTGACATGAAGGTGGGTGTGGATGATGGCGAGGTGGTGGGAGCAGTGGGTGGGCAACGCTGGTCTACGGGACCTCACCCTTCCTGCAGGCGAGGGAAATAGCCGCCTGGGGAAGGAAAGCTTCGCCCTTCAGCATCTCTCTGCAGAGCCCTGCGGGGGGATCGTCACCCCAGACGTTGCTGTTGCACCTCAGTGAGTCCATTGCAGCTGCCAGGGGCCACCCAAAGGACGTGTTCCCAGGAGGGGACGTCCCTGGGGAAAGGACAGAGCTGTCCCCTTTCACAAATTGCGTTTTCCTGCTTGTGCCCGTGCCTCCGCGCTGCTTTCGGTTGCTTTTAGCTTCTCAGCCGCCCCCAAATCCCGCAGACTGCAGGCAGAACGCAGCAGCCCTTGGCTGCAGTGACAGAACGCCAGCGGGTCCCGTGATGGGATCCCGCAAATACCCGTCCCGGGAGGAGGAACCAAGAGGTTGGGAACAGAGAAACTGCGCTTCGCTGGGCAGCGTGTAAACGAGAAGTTAGGTTAAAAATGAAAACGAGCAGCCGGCCACAAAAGAGCGTGAACGGCAGCGTCTGAGCGGGTGCAGCCTCCCCTTTAGCACACAAGTACGAAACCCCAAACCGAAAAGCTTCTCTGGGCACAGAGTTCGCACGGAGCTGGTCGTAACCTCGGCTGCTCTTAAAGGTTATTGTCCTAATAGCCCCAAACCGGCTGGCTGGCTGGCTGGCCGGCCGGCCGTCCTGCTGCGGGCAGGTAGATGAGGCGGCGGGTGCCCGGGCACGGGGAGCTGCTGAGATCAGCGGATGTGACAAACGACAGCGTGAGGAGCACCAAAACCCGGGGCTGGTGCATGAGGTGAGGCTGGGTTTCACGGTGGCTGCCGGCTGGGGGGGGGAAAGGAGAAACGACTGAAGTTCTCGTGTGGGGAGCTCTGGGGACCTCCTGTGGGACAGACCTGCAAGGGCATCCTCGCCCGGGCGAGCCCAGACCCGGCCCCTTTACCTACCCCAAGCCGAGACGGGGGTAGGTAAAGGGGCCGGGAATGCTAAATGGGAGGAGGGATGTCGCAAAATGAGGACCGATATGGGAAATGGTCGTTACAGGCGTATTTTTGGAGGGAGGAGACAGAAGGAGGAAGGAAGGGCCAAGAAATGGGGTCAGCATGAGGCTGACCACAGCATACAGGTCTGTCATGCCTTGAGAAAACCGCAGTGGTTTATTGTCCTTCAGGCAATTACTCCATCACCTGAAGACCCTTTTGCACCCAGTTAGAGGAACTGGGGAAAAAAATGAGGCAATTTTCCCTTGTAAAGAAGAGGAATTAGCCCCGTGTCGCTCAAATGTGCTGCTGTGGTTTGGGCTGGGCTGGCCACTAAAAGGAAGGATGGGTTCTCTTTCACTCCTCCCCCACTCCAGGAGGGGTGCGGGATGGATGCTGTCCCTGGCTGGCAGGGGACACACAGACGGGGCCAATGGAGCCAATGGGTGTCACCGTGTTGGTCCTCAGGACCCCACAGCATCTGCACCCACCCACCACCTCCTAATGCTTTCTGCACCGCTGTCCTGTCCCAGTGCCCATTTTGGTGGTCCAGGGGGAGTCAGATGGGACCAGTAGGGCAGGAAGGCTTCCCCAGTGCTCTGGGGCAGAGCTCAGACCTTCCCAAGTCCCTCAACCCCCCGCTCTTCAGTCCAGAGCATGAAACCTGGTCCCCGGGTGCTCCTCTGATCCCAGGAGGGTCTCTCCCCCTTAAACTGAGACTCCCTTCACGGGAAGCTTGGGGGACGTGGGTGATGTGGTGGGTCCATGTCTGCATCGGTGGAGGAAAAAGTTACCCACAGCAGGATGAGTGTTTCAGAGCCTGCCTGAGCCCCCTGGCCCACCATGGGGAACGGGCTGGGGGCTGAATTCCACCTCTGCCCTGCTCGGGAGGGGGAGCTGGGACCCTCTCCCAGGGGCAGGAGAGAAGGTGCGTGAGCTGGGGACAGTGAGAAAGGGACAGGGATGGGACTTCTGGCCTCAGGGCATGGAAACGGTGCGAGACATCCCTGGAATTTATATGGCTGCAAGAACCCAAGTAGGAAACCTCTCCTAGAAGTGCAGCCACGTAGGTTACTCTCCCTCGTAGGGGATTTTCTGGCCACGGGGCCGTTTCTGGGGTGCCTTGGAGCTCTGCCCACATACCCCCATTCCACCCCACCCCGGGGGGCTGCGGCACGTCCCCTTGGGATGAAGGGCCATGGGAGTGCCAGGAGCGTCAGGCAGCTCTGCCTCCCCACGCCACCCGCCCGTCGCGACGGGCAGCAGCTGGCACCGCAGAGAGCCGGGAGCTGCCACCCTGGGAAGGTCCCCAGCGGAGGAGGCAGCAGGGAAGGAGAGGAGCCATCGGCAGGAAAACTGTGAGTCTGGAGCGGGTCCCGGCTGGGACCATCCACTGCCCCCACCAGCAGCAGAAATCCAGTGCTGAAGACGGGAAAATCTCCTCGCACGGTACAGACTTACCATCCCTGTGACAGCGTGGGCTTTTAAGGGGGTAAATTAAAAGCATGGCAGTTCTTGAGCTGGTTTTCCCCCGACAGATGCTGATGTGCCGTCCCACGGAGCTGCTGGGGACCAGCTGGGTGCTCCTGGCAGGTAAATTATCCCCAGGCTGGGCAAGGAGCCGATGCCATCTGGCGGGATCCGGGCAGATCCTCGCCTGTTGGCAACCCACGGAGAGCCCGGGGCTTCAGCAGTTGTGCGTGGGGATCTCCGGTCCCTACAGATTTGGTTTTTGAGATGCTTAACCTGGAAGGGCAGGGTGTCTCTGCCCTGCTCTCCACAGGCAGAGAGGGCAGAAGCTGCTCACGGGCTCGGCACGGTGCTGGGGCTGAAGGTCTGGTGTGGATGGACTTACACCGGGGCTGATAAGTGGAATAACACAAAATTTATTGCAGTTAGACTCGTGTGAGCAATAAATCTCACTGGGGTCACTGTGTGTGCGCTCGCTGCCCTGAAGCACAAACATACAAAGGTTTTCAGGGCGAGCATCTGAAATGGGAAAGAAACCCATTATCCCTAGATCCTCGGGTGCTGTGGGGTGGGTGAGCTCTGTCTGAGCCTCTGTAGGCTGAGTTTTGGATATTGCAGTTGTGAAAGATGCCTGTGACGCAGTGGTTTCTCTTACCTTCTGCTGGGGGTACCGCGTGTCCCCTCTAAATAGTGATTTCCTAGAGCCCCCCTAGAGCCCCCCTAGAGCCAGGGGACTTCTCAGGCAGCAGATTGTTTCTTCTCCCTGCCCGTCTTACGGTCGGGGGGGCAGGGGGGCGGGAAGGCACAGAACTAACAAGCAGAAGCTGTTTCTCAGGGTGGTGAGAGGGAGACACGAAGATCACCGGGGGAGGCTGATTGCTCCCTTTCCCGCCCGCGCTGCGGGATCGCTGGGCGGGATCGCCCCCCCGGAACATGAGGGGGAGCTTTGAGGCTCGTTTGCGGAGTCGGCAGGCGGCGGTGTGAATGCAGAAACCGCTTTGCTCACGGGGACCGGAGCCGCGATGTGGCGGAGAGAGAAGAGCAAGCACTGGGGAGGGGGGAGCTCGCAGCCGGCGGGGCTCTGCCTGCCCCACATCCCCCTGCCCCCAGCTTCCAGCCACCTCCCCGGGAGCCACCGGGGCTGGGAACGGGGTTTCTCCACATGCCCTTTGCCGGGAAGGGCGGCTGCGGTCCCTCGGTGGGACCCGGGGACGGGCTGGCATCACTGTCACCGGTGCCCATCTCAGACCTGACGCTGCCGGGGAGGGCCAGGCTGGCAGCCTCGGCGAGGGGAAGGGGACCCTCAGCAGAAATCCTGGTGCCTCTTAGGAGCCCTGGGATGGCCATCAGCACTAACTGGCCCTCTGCCCGTGCAGATAAACACCCTTCCTTTCACTCCCGCTGCCCAGGGCTGGCTCCTTGCTTTAAACCCTTTAATTTCACCTTTTTGCCTTCTTTTGTTTTTTGTTTTTTTAATAGTCGCCTTTACAAGACAGGGCTGTAGGGGTGGTTTCTGCCTGGCTTTCCTAGAAAGCTCATTTTTGGGGAAGGGAGGGCTGTAACATATGAGAGGGGTTGCTCTCAAAGCCCTCAAGCTCCTCTTGGAGCCCAAGTCACGACAAGCCCAGAAACTGCCCTGTGTTTTGGGGGACACACCTGCACCCCACTCTGCTGGGGTGTGTGTGGACACTTTCAGCCCCAAACGAGACCAGGAGCTGGGGATGAGCCATGGAAACTTGTTCAGGATTAGAAAGTCCCTTCCAGGCACAGATGGGGAGGCAATGCCCCCCACCCACCCACCCCCAAAATACACACAGAGCTCCAGCAGAAAAAGCTCTCAGCCCTGCAGCCAGGTATCCCCAAGAATTCTGGACTGTATTTGGGCACCTGTATCTGTGTGTGTGTCCAGTGAGACGTCCCCCTGCCTGGCAGCACAACCAGCCAGAGCTTTGTGAGAGGCTGTGACCAAGTGGTCTAAGTACCACGTGTGTCCTTGGCACGGGGGTCACCCAAGCCTCTCCTGAGCCATGCCCACTTACTCTGTCTCCCTGGGCCCCCTTCCCCTCCCATCCTCTGTCCCCCAGGGCTGCTGGTGCCTTTGCAAGAGGCTGCTGGAGCGATGGAACCCCCCGAGAGAAAAGCCACCATGGTGGGATCCTCGGTGCTGCTTCCCGGCCCGGAGAACGTCACTCACATCCACTCCACACGGTGGGAGCGCCTCAATGGCACCAGTGCCCACACCATCCTGCAGTTCTATGGGGGGTCCCACAGCCCAGTCCTCCACCCACCCTACACAGGACGAGCCCTTTTCCACCCGTCCAATGGATCTCTCTCACTGGAGGATGTTCAGGAAAGCGACAGCGGCATCTACCAAGTGACTGTCAACGAGGGAGATGGGGAGAGCCTGCAAATCCTGCTGGAAGTCCTCAGTAAGTGGTGGGCACAGGAGGGAGGAGCAGGGTGGTGGGTGTAAGCAAGCAGAGCAGTGGGGTCATTTGTACATGGACCACGGGGCAGACAAAGGGATTTGGAGGAGGGATTTGAGCTAAGTCTCATCGTGAGGGGTTTCTGAACACACCACACATGGAGACATCACCAGGGAGACTTTGGGAGAGGTTCACAACCTCTCCCAGTGGAGAAGATCTGATGGTGCTGCCTGAGAAGACCTTCCAGGGCGCCTGGCTGGGACCCAGGGCTGGGCTCCATCCGGGAAAGGCAGTTTCCTCCCTGGTTTTCTACCCTTGGCGTAGGGAGGGGGGGACTGGCAGGGGGATTCCATGTACCCACTGCCACCCACAGAGAGAACCCCTGGCACCCTTTGGGAGGGGGAACCTGGCAGAGCCCAGGGAACTAGGACCAGGAGGGTGGGTTATGGAGATGTCATGACTTATGGAGATGTCTGCTCAGAGCATAGCAGCCGTTTGCAGGCGCCAGCCACTATTGCAGCAAAAAGAGCACGCTTTAAATAACCCAGAAATTCATCCTCAATAATGCCCTTGGCTCTCCCCTTAATTTGCTCTGGCATTATCTTTTTCTGCTGCAATCACACTGCTCTAATGCTGCCACAGCCTTCACCACCCATTTCTCCTCCCCACCACTCAGAAATCGGAATGGTGTCTGAGTCCTTTCCCTCTTTCTTTTTCTCGTTGCCTGACACATTTAAAAATGCCCTGTATTTACCCAAAGGCAATAAAAATGACATGGCTATAAAACACCACCCCAAACCTGGTAATGACAGCAGCTCTGGGGCAGCACCGGACTTTTGGGCACCTCAGCACAAGAGAGATCTGGAGGTGCTGGAGCGAGTGCAGAGGAGGGACACGGAGCTGGTGAGAGGCCTGGAGAATAAGGCTTATGAGGATGGATTGAGGGAGTTGGGATTGTTTAGTTGGAGGAAGAGGAGGCTGAGGGGAGACCTCATCCCTCTCTCCAACTGCTTGAAAGGGCATTGCAGAGAGGTTGGTGCTGGTCTCTTCTCACGGGCAATGAGCGATAGAAGGAGAGGGAATGGCTGCAAGCTGCAGCAGGGGAGGGTTAGGCTGGACATGAGGAAAGAGTTTTTCCCAGAGAGAGTGGTCAGTCAGTGGAATGGGCTGCCCAGGGAGGGGGTGGAGTCCCCATCCCTGACTGTGTTTCAGAGTAGATTGGATGTGGTGTTGAGGGATCTGGTGTAGGGGAGAACTTGTAGAGTAGGGCTGATGGTTGGACTCCATGATCCCAAGGGTCTCTTCCAACCTGAATGGTTCTATGATTCTATTTCCAAGGGGAAGGGACATCCCCAGATGCTCCAGGTTGGAGAGAAGCTCTGGTGTTTCTGTCCCCTCTGCAGAGCCCGTGTCTCGCCCCCGGCTCTGGAGCAGTGCCCTGGTGGTCAAAGCCACTGGCAAGGTGTTCTGTGACGTGGCGGAGGGCAAGGTGGACGCCATCACTTGGAAGAAGGATGGGCAGCCCCTTCCTGCAGAGAGAGGCTCCCACCTCTCCGGCAGCCTCAGCATCTTGTCCCTGAGATCAGCCAAAAAGTCGGACTGTGGCTCCTACTCCTGCAATGCCAGCAACAGGATAAGCTGGCAAGAAACCTCCCTGAATGTCACCATCACAGGTGATCGCTGCTGGGGTTTCACCTCCCACCCCTCTTCCTGCTCCCCTCCCTTCCCTGGGGCTCCCTGAGGGCTTCATCCCATCCCTCTGATTCCATCCCTCAAGATCTGGCCACCTCTCCCGAGGTTGTAGTCCATGTGCTGTTGGCAGGAGCTCCCCTTGGCAGCACTTCCCAGTCCCTGATCCCTGCAAGGCACAGTCCTTGGCAGGAGATTGGCAGTTCCCTCTTGGAGAAGGCCCCAGGTGATGGCCCTTGGCCGAGGTGATGGTGAGGAGGACTTGTGCAGGGGGGGTTGGACAGTGTGGACATCCCAGGTTGGACATTCCATGGACCAGAGGCTGCAGCAGAGAGCGCTGGTGTGGCCACCAGCTGGAAAATAAATTGAGCCTGCCCTGGTAATGCAGGAGCTCCATGGCCCACCAGAGCCCTCCATGCTGGTCCTGCTGGGGACCTGACCCCTGGCTCCTCGGGGGGGCGGGTTCCAGGTCTCTCCCCTCCCTTGCAGGATGTGCTGAGGCTTGCAGTGGTCGCTGTGGTCTTCACTGCCATCTCGGTCTGGGGATTGATTTTTCCCGTCTGCCAGTCTGAAAAGCTACGAATAAGTGAGTCCACAGCTGGGGGGCAGCTTGAACCCCCAGTTCCCTCCTCTGGGGGGGGTAGGGGCGAGGACCATTGCGGTGGGAAGGGCTGGTGATCAGCTAATTCCCCTTCCAGCTGTCAAAGTGTCCCGTCTTTGCATCGTCTGGCAGGTCTTTGTAAGAGTAGCAAAACTGGCCTTGGCAAGATGTTTACTGGTGAAAGCTGCTTTTACTCTGGTTTCGAGCTGGGTTAGGTCCTACCACTTCCCAGATGTTTCTGCCCTGGAGGCTGGGGCACTCGGTTGGCACTTTTAGAGAAGAGAAAAGATGTTTCCTCAGGAGCATTTCTTTCATTCCAAGGGGATCGATAAGAAAGTATGTTCAACTACCAAATGGGGGGGGCACAGAGCCCTTTCCAGCTGCTCGTGCCAAAGAGCTGGTCAATTCCACCGGGCCCTGGCCAGGAATGGGGTCCCCAGGTGGGGACAGGCTGCATCCCCCCCTGAGCAAGGGGTGGGGGCCATGAGGAGGGGTCACAGCAGCCCCCCAGCTCTGCTCTGTGCACAGGGGGGGAGCTGTGGAGGTGGCTCAGCGCCTACACCTGCGGGCTGGTGTGCATCGCCTCCATCCTGGCCGGCACCGCCGGGATCCTCTGGATGCGAGAGGAAGGTAGGAGGTGGCCTGTGGAGGTGGGGTGGGGTGGGATGGGGTACGTGGGCAGTGCTGTGCAGACCCCAGAGCAGTCCTTGCTGTGCAAACCACCCAGGGCGAAGACCTGATGGGAGATGTAGAGCCTCGTGGAGGTCTGGGAGGAAGGGAGAACCCCAGGGAGGGAGGATCATGGAGCTCAACATGTGGGAATAGACCCAGCCAGAGCGATATGGGGCTTCCTCCCGGGTGATCTCAGCTGGTCATGGGGGCATGGACCACCGTATGGGTTGCACACCCACCCATAGAATCAACGTGGTCGTGTTCCTTCCCAGAGCCCTTTCCCAGAGCTAATTGCAGAAGGGCAGTTAAAACCACACGATCATAGAATGGTTTGGGTTGGAAGTGACTTTAAAGACCATTTACTTCCAACCCTGGGGGGTGACCAGGGGTGGAGAAGCTTCTTGCAAGCACAGACTGGAAAGGCTGGGAGTCGGGAGAGGGTGGGAAAGGGATTGGATGGGGTGTTACAGAATTATGAAGGTGGTAGGCACGGGCAAGTCCTGGTTCTCTGCCTCCTCCTGCTCTCTTCCAGGCCCTTCTATTGCCATCATACTGCCTGAGATCGCCCTCACATACGCTGTCGTGGTGAACTTCCTGGTCTCCACCACCGCCACCTTCCAGCCTGCCAAGTTCACCCAGTTCAAAAGCAAAACAAGTGAGCCGTTTCAGCAGNATCCCCATCCCCATCCCCATCCCTGCCTCCTGACACGCATTAACACCGCTTTGGTCACCTTTCCCTCGGCCAGCACAGCAGACCCTGGGCTACGCCGCCCCTGGAGGGGTGGTTTCGGTGCTGCTGACGACCAGTGTCCTCATAAAGAACATCCACCATCGCCACGGTGAGTGGGGACGCTCCAGGGATCACCCCGAGGGTCTGCCACCCTCGGGCTAAAGCTTCTGCGTGACACGTGGGTCCTGAAAGTTAGACTTGCTCCAAGAAAAAAACAAACCAAAAAACCCCCAAACAAACAAAAAAAACACCCCAAAACCTGAAAACCNGAATCAACGTGGTCGTGTTCCTTCCCAGAGCCCTTTCCCAGAGCTAATTGCAGAAGGGCAGTTAAAACCACACGATCATAGAATGGTTTGGGTTGGAAGTGACTTTAAAGACCATTTACTTCCAACCCTGGGGGGTGACCAGGGGTGGAGAAGCTTCTTGCAAGCACAGACTGGAAAGGCTGGGAGTCGGGAGAGGGTGGGAAAGGGATTGGATGGGGTGTTACAGAATTATGAAGGTGGTAGGCACGGGCAAGTCCTGGTTCTCTGCCTCCTCCTGCTCTCTTCCAGGCCCTTCTATTGCCATCATACTGCCTGAGATCGCCCTCACATACGCTGTCGTGGTGAACTTCCTGGTCTCCACCACCGCCACCTTCCAGCCTGCCAAGTTCACCCAGTTCAAAAGCAAAACAAGTGAGCCGTTTCAGCAGGGAGGGAGATAAAACTGGTCCACTGCGCTGGGAAACACACACACACACACACACACACGTATTTTGCCCAAAATCTCATCCTTTACTTGTGTAAATTACATCTTTATTTCTACTTTTGTGCTGCCTCAGGCTGGTGGACTCTGCACCAGCCCAGNTTAGACTTGCTCCAAGAAAAAAACAAACCAAAAAACCCCCAAACAAACAAAAAAAAAACCCAAAAACCTGAAAACCAGTTGAACAAACTGGGGGGTTTAAGGGAAGGGCAATCTTTGAAAAAGCAAAGCTGGTTTTCAACACACACACACACTCCTTTTATTTCTTTATTTGTATTTTTGGGGGGTGCATGTGCATGCTTTCACGGTGGCCATTCTCCTTCCTCCGGTCTCTCCTGTCCTGTGCTGAGGCCGGGGTGGCTCTGGACCTCAGAAGAAGGATGCACGGAGCAGGTGGAGGTGACCGCCCTCGTGGTCAGCACGGCGGCCGTCTCAGCTCTCCCACTCCTCGCCATCTTCCTCTGCTGTGAGTCCCCCTGCCCCTCTGCCCCCCCAGCCTGAACCTTCAGCCAGCTGGCTGCCTGCCCCCCAGCCCCACGCCACCAGGGGAATTGTTCCAAAAGGAAGTGTGGGGCTCTTGGGAAGACCCCCAGACCTCTCCGTTGAGGGTGTCCCATTCCCGGTGAGCCCCAGACAGGGTCCCCCAAGAGCAGCACCCTGTGTTGTCTGTCTGTCTGTCTGTCTGTCTGTCTGTCTGACTTGACTCCTCCTGACGCCTGGGCACGGACTTTCCTTTCACAGACCACACGACTCAGGGATGGCAGAAGGAATGCGACTCCAGCTGCGTGGACAAGGAGAGGTAGACCCTCCATTGCCTGTTTTCCCCCCATAAGTTCATACCCTCTTGGAGGGGAAAGAGCAGTGGTGCGGGAAATATCCTGTGCCTTCAGTCCCAGACCCCAGGAAAGATGCAGACCAGTGCTGCCCCACCAGCCCCTGGGTTCAGAGCAGGTAGCTCCGGTGGAGGTCCTCATCCAGCAAAGCGTTTGGGTGCCCACTCAAGTCTCCCCACAAATCTCTCCCTTGCTCAGCCTGAAGCTTTTAAGCCTTAATTCCTGCTGGTTTCATCCAAGCACTTTGGTGTTCAGCTGCACCATGAGTGCGTTCGGGCCAAGCCAACCTACAGGAAAGCCCCTGGGGCATCACAGCCTCGTGGGCCTGAAGGACCACTCTGAAGGACCACTCTTCTTTGCCCCAGCCAAGACCTTCCCGAGATCCAGAGGAAGGGCGATCACAACTGTTTGTAGGGCCTTCATGTGTCCTTGGGTCAGGCAAGGGGTTTGACAGAGGATAGATATCCTCTGAGGATATCAGAGAGAGGATACAGCACCCTCTGCCTGGGGACAGGACAGGACAGGACAGGGCTGGAGGGCCACATCAGAACCCTGGCTGGGGTGATGCTCAGCACGTCCCACCCTCCTCTTCTTCCCAGGTGCTTTGAAATGTCCCAGCCCAGCAGCATGGAGGCTTTCTCCCCCTCCTAGAGGTCGGTTGGGGAGTTTCTCTCTCGGCTGAGTCAACCCAACCTTTCTCCCAGGTTTGGTGAGATCAAGGCTCTCGGTTTCAGTAAGAAATCTGTAATAAATGGCAGTGCCATTAACTCATTTCTGCCTTTTTTTTTTTTACCACAGAACAAACAGAAGCCAAATGCAAGTTTTTTTCTTCTTTCTTCCTTTTTTGTCTTTCTTTCTTTTTCTTTCTTTCTTCTCCTTAAAAACCAGACTCAAAAGTAAAAAAAAAAACACCTTAGAAATTGTGGCAGGATCTTGCACTACTTCAGCCCAATAAGGAGGGAGCTGGGGTTGTTTAGTCTGGAGAAGAGGAGGCTGAGGGGAGACCTCATGGCACTCTACAGCTGCCTGCAGGGAGGCTGTGAAGAGGAGAGGATCAGCCTCTTCTCCGAGGTGGGACTGGAGGGAATGGCCACAAGTTGCACCACGGAGATTTAGAAGAGGCGTCGGGAAAAGCTTCTCCCCGGAGTGGTCAGGCACTGGGATGTCCTGCCCGGGGAGGTGGGGGAGTCACCATCCCTGGCGGGGTTCAAGAAGCGTCTGGGCGAGGTGCTGCGAGGCAGGATTTAGTGGCTGAGTGGGCAGTACTGGTGACAGGAGGGCGGTTGGAGTAGATGAGCTTGTAGGTTCTTTCCAACCTGGTGTTTCTATGATTCTACAATCCTTTTTTAAACGTGTGTGGGTGACCGGATGTGTCCGCCCCACTTCCCCCCACACACACCCTCCCGCCCCAGGCTCAGCCCCTCCCTCCCAGTGGGGCTGATTTCACGGCATGTTTTTGGGGACTGGGGAGCAGGGAAGGTCAGGCTCTCTCCCCCTGAATCCACAACTCCATCTGCTGCCTGTCCCCTTGAGGATGAGACAGCATCTCCAGGGGCCCCTGTCCCCTCCTCAGCAATGCTCTAGGCGGGGTGGGGGGGCTGCTTACCGAGAGGCACTCCTGCTGCGGGGCAGGGTGTCCTGTCACTCCCTGTGGCCAGCAGCAGCCTGCATTCTTATTCCATTTATTTATTTTACTCCATGGTTCTTTCCTGCCTGAATGTGCGTCACATACGCACGTCAGCCCCCTCCTGCCTCCCCCCAGTCCCCGCTCTCCTGGTAGCCAGAAAATGTGGAAAAAATCACGTTTCTTGTTCCCTTCAGGAGGAACTGTACTCTCTATGGACCCCCGTTGCTTTATGGGCAGAGTGTCCACGCTTGCCCCTCAGAGCACACCCCCCCAAGGGCTGTCTCAGTCTCAGAAAGCTGAGCAGAGATGGTTTGTTGACACACCAGATGTTCCAGGTTGGGATTTGCCCTGGATCAACACACGGGCTGCGATAGCGCTCATGAACGCTGACAGCAAACAGCAATGAGCACTATTTATAGCAAAAGAAATGCTCTCCCGGGTATCCCTCCCCAAGAGGTGAAGGCACAACCTTACCAAGGGTCCCTGTCCTGGGGGGCACGGGGAGCACAGCCCCTCCACAGCCTCCTCTAGGTCTCCAGTCTCGTCTCTCCCTGAGAGACACTTTCCTCAATGCCCGTTCTCTCCCGACCGCATCTGCTTCCCTCCCTGGGCTGATGCTTAACGTGATTTGGGTGGAGGGTTGGGCCCAACAGTCACAAATGATTGGCAAGTCCTTCTCCTTCTTGAAGTCCATCATCATATCCAGGGTACCAACTCGAGCCTTCCTTTTACAGATAATCGGGCAAAAATGTCTCATTCCTGACACCCTGAGCCTGGAGAAACTGTTTATCTGCCTGTCACCACAGTCTTGAACCCAAACAGAACTGGTTCCCAGCAGTTTTAACCTCTTATGCCCCGTTGCCCCAGCCCCTCTCCAATCAGCCTGACTTTGGAGGAGTTCCTGCAGCTCAACCGCGATGGAGAAGTAAGAACCAAATGGACATTGAAACCAAAAGGCAGGAGCTGGGGCTTTGAGCACCCTCTGGTTTTACATCCACCCCCATCCCCCCCAGTTTCGTGGCTGGTTTTAGCTGTTGGGATAAGGGGAAAACACGACTTGCAGTGGTGTCACACGGAGCTCTGCTCAATCACGGAAGGAAAGGAGGGGAGTGGGGCTTGTTTACCTCTCCCTGAGCCTTATGTCTCGCTTTCCCGTTGCTCCAGTAGCAGTGGATTTCTGTTTGCTCTGGTCCTAACAACAGACTCCCTGGCTTTTCTCTGATGCCATTAAGGTTTAGAGCCAGAAGGGGCTGATTTAATCTAGCAGGCTCAGCGAGACCTGCTGAAGGTGCCTGGCTGCTCAGAACCGTGGCCAGATGGCTCTTGGCTGCTGGCAAGGATGGACGCTCCCCAACATCCCTGGGGAACCTGGGCCAGCCCTTGCCCACCCTCACTGTAAGACAGTGGTTTCTTGCCTTTGGACTGAATTTCCTTTTTAAAGTGTGCCCGTGGCCTTTAGACAATTACTCCATCAATGAGCCCTCCCCACCTGGGAGGAGGAATCATAAAATACAAGGTAACCCGAGGGCTGAAATACAGTCAGATTTGATAAAGTAAACTAAATAATTCCCATCACTGGCACTGAGGAGCCGGTGTCCATCCCGCTGGCAATAGCAGACACCCCAGGACTGTCCCCAGCCCCTGCCCCAGCAGCAGCCCTGCACTCCCCGCAGGGACAGCCCATGGGGGACACTGTGAGCTGTGACTCCGGGAGGACGGGGAGGGCTGGGGGTCTGTCACCGGGGAAAGGGGCTCTCAGGATCCCAGCCATGGAGGGAGAGAGAGAAAACTCCTGGGGAAACTTCCCAGTTTACGTGGGATGAGCCCTTCGTAGGACGAGAGAACCCCGCTGGCAGCTTGGGGCAGGCGCCCGGGTCTCGCTCCTCCTCCGGGTCCCACTCCTGAAGAGCGGGGAAATACGGCAGAAACCCGCCCCCCGACAATAGAGCGTAGCGGTCCCCGGCGAGCTCTCTCGGGGAGAGAGGCGGGGCTGCGAGCGGCGGGGACTTCTCGGAAGCAGCGTCCGCGGCTGCGGTGAGCGTTGCGTGAGGAGCCCGGGGAGCGGGCTGCTGCGGCCGGGGCTGCCCGGGGAGACGGGCATGGGGACCCGAGAGGGATGGGAACAATGGGGACAGGAGGAGGGGACCGGGGATATGAGCGATGGGGGTGGACTGGGAGAGGCGGGTGGCGCCGAGGAGAGGAGCGGTGTGGAATGCAGTGTGAACGCAGCGGGGGAAGCGCTGGGGAGGGAGGGATGAGGCAGGGGAAGAGGGGGCATCCATCCCTACCCACCCTCCTTTGCGCTACCCTGGGGTCTGCAGTGCTCTCCCACACCCTCCACAGCCCCCCAGGAACTGGGCTCTGCTCGCCAGGCTCAGCTCCCCCTCCTACCCAGCCCCAGAAGTATGAAATAAATACTTATAGCCGGGCAGATTTGCTGTTCAGCCCTTCCACGGCTAAACTGTTTATAGGACTCCTAAACAACCCACCTTCCCCCTCCAGCATCCCTCTCCCAGCTGTCCTGCTCATCCAGAGAGCTCTGCTGAGCATCTCCAGCCTGGCCACTGCCAAGGGGCGACCAGTGGCTTTGTCCAGCTGCCCACTGAGCCCCAGTGACCCCCACACTGGGACCGTCAGAGCTGGCTGCTCTGCTGGTGGTAGGGTGGTGGTTGGCTGGAGCCCTCTCCCACGCCGAGGAGCTCGTCATGGTAGTTGATGACTGGGTTTGGTGGTGTGTGGTTTGAGCTACTGGGTGCCAGGAGCCTTTGCTGAGCTTAATTTGTCTGTCTTGAGGGCAGGACATGAAGAGCATGAGACAAGGGCAGGGTGAAGTTACAAAATTCTCTGAAGCAACTCACGTTTCGTTTGTGAGGAAGAGGCTGGGTGTTTGTGGCTTATTAAGAGTGGCACTTTTTTTTTGGTTTTTGTTTAAAACTGTTTGTTTCTATATGAAAAGCTTGCTTTTTATTGGCTGCATTCGCTTTTGGTACAACCGGGAGCTTTTCTAGCACACAGCATTTTCATTTCTCTGTCATGGGTTCGGGTGGTTTCTGCTGTGTCCCAGGGGATGTGAGAGGAGAGCTGACCCCACATTGCACAGCAGGGTTTCACTGGCACCAACACAGCACTTCATCTTTTCAAGCCGTGGGATGATTTGCAACAGGGTAACTGCCAGCGAGCTCGTTTGCACTGGGATGCAAACGGCTGCATTGAGATTTGCATCTCGTTTGGTTTGGGGTTTCTTTGGGGTTTTTTATGCTAGGGGAGAGCAAACAGTTTGCGGTAGGGACTTCACAGAAGAGCACACGATGTTTTTACATTTCTCATACATCCTTATCACAGGGTCTGAGGGTGGTGCCAGCCTGTGCCACGAATGCCCGGGCCCCTGGACTGGGACCTGACCTTGCCAATCACACACTCCTTCTTCCCATCACAAGGTCCATTGTAATCATAGAACGGTTAGAGTTGGAAAGGACCTTAAAGATCATCAGTTCCAACCCCCTGCCCTGGGCAGGGACACCTCCCACCACACCAGGGTGCTCCAAGCCCCCTCCAACCTGGCCTTGAACCCCTCCAGGGATGGGGCAGCCCCAGCTTCTCTGGGCAGCCTGGGCCAGGCTCTCACGACCCTCACCCCAAAGTTCTTTCTGGTATCTAACCTCAATCTCCCCCTTCCAATTTAAAGCTGTTACCCCTTGTCCTGTCACTGCACTCCCTGACAAAGAGTCCTTCCCCAGCTCCTCTGCAGGTCCCTTAGCTATGGGTGACTATGGCTCACAAGTACCTTCAAAGGCGTTTCAATGCTTTTAACAACTGCTCCTGTGAACTCTTATGTTCCACAGGAGGAGTTTTCCTGGGCATCCAGCTCTTGCAGGAGCTGGCATCATCTCCCCAGTTTACAGACATACCTTTGGGTAAGTGTGGTGTCTGAGCAGGACCGCCAGCCCCCGCAGCCCACACCTTCCTGCCCCCAGGGGCTGACAAAGTCTGTGTCTCCTCCTCACCCGTCATCTCAACACTTCCCTGGCGTGGGTGCACATCTGCCAGCCGAGTGATAAAGCAGGATCTAACGAGAAAAGGCCTGCACCGGTGCTGATTGCCGGCGGTTTCAGCCAGACCCAACCGCTGCCCTGCTTCCCCAGACCACAGCCAGCCCCTCACCTCGCCTCAGGCCTCGGCAGCTGCACATAAACCACCAGAGGAGGAGGGGGCAGCGGTGGAGGGGGCAGTTGCAATAACAGCTGAGAACTTCCTTGGCCTTCCTGGCTGGTGGAAGGCTGATTCATGTCCTCAGCAGCCCCCAGAGCCGGAGAGGGCTTTATCACCCTGAGGGGCTTTCCTTCCCCTGGCACAGATGGTCTTTGTTCCCCCAAGTGGCACCAGGGCTTCGCCATCACAAGCTCTTTATTTTCAAGCTGAAGAGCAGCTGACAGGACAGACAGCCCCTTCCAGTAAAAGGCTGGGGGAGACACGGGGGTGCCCTGCATGTGTTTCCCAAGCGCAGCCTTTGCAATGAGAATGCCAAGATACTCCTTAAAAGGGCCTCTTTGTGGAACTCCGGCGGGGTGGGCTGCAGGGGCTTCTGTTTCAGCTTCTCCATGTGGATTTTGTCCAAAACAAGAGATAACAGTGCAGCAGCGATGCCAGAAGCCAAGGGGAAAACATGATAGCCCCGAGCAGGCAGTGCTTCAGCTGTGTGATTCCTCTCCCTGCTCACCCAGCACTGCTGAAAACCCCTGCCCCTTAACACCAGTGTGGGTTGGCTCTTCTAGCTGCCTCTCAGCCGTGCTGGTGCCCTGGGGGAGAGGAGACATCCCCTTGAGAGAGAAAACAGTCGGATTGGGGGCAGCTCTAACCCACCCCCCTTTGCCTCACACCATCCCCTCTTCACCCAAAGGCTCTTCTCCATCTCCCCAGACACACACCCCAGGAGGACTGGTCTGCTGGAAGCGGGGAGAAGGGAGGAGGAGGAAGAGGGAGTTAATTTCCAGAAGAATAGCAGCACTCTGAGCAGGAGGTGTAGAATGTGCCTTCCTTCCAAATCTGCCTTATTCTCCTTCTCCCAGGAAGAAACTAAAGTGATGGAAATATTAATACAATAATAAAAAGAAAATAATTAAACATATACAAAACCAGTATGGAGTTCCCAGGAGGATGATCACATCACTGCAGGCACTGGGAAAGTCCCAGCCCGGTCTCAGTGGTGGACAGGAACTGGATTCTGGATCTGTATCGAGGAAGGCTCGGATTGGGAGCAAAAGCAGACAGAGTCCTCCTCGGGCCCCAGCCGCTGGGGGAAGAGCTGACCCTTTGATCCCTCAGCTTTCTACCGAGTGTGATGCCAACGGGACAGAACACCCCCTGGGTCAGTTTGGGGTCCCCACCCCTGTCCCCTCTTCCCTGTAGCTGGGACCCCTCTGCGCTTCCCTGCTTCCCACCCTCCAAGAGGGCAAATACCAAAGCGAGCTGACCGGGTCTTACCGCTCTGGAAGTAAAACACAGCCTGGAAAAGACACCGTGACTTTCCCAGCGTTCAGTTTGCCAGCAGAAATTAGCCAAAACCCAGAACTCCTAGACAGAAAATGCAGGTTTAGCTCAAAGCAGGAGGAGGAGGAGGAGCAAGCCTTCTCCCCGCTTGGCAGGCCCCGCAGAGAGCCTTGGCACGGGCTGCACGGGGTGGGGAGAAGGCCGTTCCCCCTCCTGCGTGGGTTTGGTTGGATGATGGAAATTCTCTGCCTCTACAGAACACAAACACTTCTTCCACAGCCTGGAAACGGGCCTGTGAGCTCTGCACAAAGCGTGGCTCTTTGTCTCCCTGTGATAAGCCACAAGCGGTTGTTTCCCGAACCTCGGGGAGCAGGAGGACACCAGCAAAAGTGGTCAAAATGGTTGGCACCACAGCCCTCCCCTCCCAAACCCTCCCCCAGGACCTCGGGGGTTTTGCAAAGGGAAAGGAAACACGGTCTCCTGCTGCTTCTCCACTGCTAATTAGACCTGTGGGTTAACGAGCAAATGGAATAGCAGTTGTGAGGAAATCCTGCAGCAGGAGGAGTTGTTACAGTCTCCACGTACCCACTGACCGAGGAGGAGTGCCACAAAGAGTTCCATAGGGCAGGAAGGCATTGCCATGACCAGCTTCCCGAGGTTTGCTTGTTAAGGAAGCTAAATCACCCGTAACTCCGGTGGTTTTCCCCAGAACCTTATTTCCTGAATTCCTTTCAGCAGGGCAGAAAACAGGGATGTGCGCTGGCTCCTCTGCTGGGGTGGGACATCCTGGGCTGGAGGTCTCTGCTGTGAGGTTGAACACCACAGCCCAGGCTTGTTTTCTCTTCCCTTGGATTTTGGGGGTGGGAGGTGTGTGTTTTTCTTTCTCTTCCTCTTCTTGGGACCACGGCTCTGGGCTGGGGGGGCTGCTTGGCCAGGTCCAGGAGATCGTGCTGCAGCTCCAGGGTGGAAATGGTTCCCTGTCAGACGCTGCTCTGCTGTTTGCTGGGTTCACTGGAGGAAAGCTGGGTGCTGCCAGGAGGTCATGTCTCTCCTCAAACACACCTCCTCACCTCTGTGCCTGACATCACCTCAGCCACTGCCAGCCTTGGGTTGTTTCCAGAAATAAACCACGTCTTGGCTTCTTCTGGTCTTGGCTGAAACACAGAATAGAATCATGGAATTGTTTAGATGGGAAATTACCTTTGAGATCCTTGAGTTCTACCCTTAATCCAGCACTGCAAAGTCCACCACTAAACCATGTCCCTTAAACTGGGACCCTGATCACAGGGTGGTAAAAATCCTTCGGCAAAAACTGGTCCTGCTGTCCACTTTCCTCCTGCCTCCCGACCTCACCCTTCATCCAGAGCCTCTACCATCACTGCCCTGGGCACCTTTCGCCTTTCCCAAGCCCTGCGTGGCAGGTGCCAATGGTTCTTTTCATGTTGTCCTTCACAGGCCCATCCATGACGCCTAGAATGGCCATCCTGAGAGCATGTCGCCGCCAAAGGATCTTAACCCTCCTGCTAGTCTGAAGGAGCCTGTGGGACTTTACCATGTCAGCCTGGCTGCAGGCGGCCATCATGGGCTGTGAGTATGCAAAGGGGCTTGTGTGGGGCTTGCACCTCCTCAGAGAGCATCTGCTCACAGCGTCTCCATGCTCTCCTTGCACCTCTGCTCCAGGCTGTGGTGGTGTTGGTAAAGGTGCCCTGGGGAGCCTCTTTCCTCCCAGTGCTGTGGCATCACTATACCTGGGTACCACCATCCCCATGTACCACCATCATCATACCTGGGTAGCACCATCACATTTCCTGGGTACTACTGTCATCCTACCCAGGTACCATCACCCCCATCCCCATGCCTGGGTACCACCACTGTACCTGGGTACCACCACCACCACCACACCTGGGTACCATCACCTCTCCTCCACTGCGTGCCTAAGGACTGCTTCTCTCTGAGCTTCTCCACTCTCTAACCACGACGTGCTCTCCACTACCCTTCTCTGAGCCTCCTCTCCAGCACCTTTCCTCTCTGCTCAGCCCAGCTTTCCTTCAGATCCCCGCTCCTGCAGCTTGTTCCCTCATCAGCAACCAGCTTGATCTTTAAAACCTGCTAAAAGCTACTCCAGGGTGACAGTTCTGGCAGATTTGGGTGAG
Organism: Jacana jacana; assembly: GCA_013400555.1. Lineage (NCBI taxonomy): Eukaryota > Metazoa > Chordata > Aves > Charadriiformes > Jacanidae > Jacana > Jacana jacana. The sequence continues at coordinate 29,062 of VZTM01004479.1, read as the reverse complement.
CTGGGCTGGAGGTATCAGAGGTGACTTTCTGCTTGCTAGGACCCTTTTACGCCAGCAGTGCTACTATGGGATTCTCAGCCTGGGGTTGTGCACAGCCGAGGGTGAGTTCCAGGGTCACACCTGCAAACTTGCCCCCTCCCTGCCCTCCACGAGCTCCATTGTCTCCTGTGGAAACCAGAAAACCTTTTTGCAACAAAGGCCTGCTTAGATGCCTTTTCCTGTTAAAAACAACTCATCTAAAGAGCAATTACAGCTGTATCCTGGCACTCAGAGGTGCCTAGAAATGCTGATTCATAAAGTCACTGGGCAAGTGCCTGAGTGGGAGCATCCTTTTTTCAGGGCTTCACCTCATCTTGAGAGGATGGTGGGGCTGAAGACGCCTGTGGCTCTCAACAGCCTTCAGGGAGGTCAGCTCTCAGACACTGGTTATTTCACAGCCAGGACCACACAGTCCCAACAAAAGGGTGTTTCAGAGCCTGTTTTCCAAGCGATGCTCTCCCTTCCAGGTGCCGAGGGAGCAGCTCGAGGTCCAGGGCTGAGGCTGCACTGGCTGCGTTTCCCATTAGCAACTCCTGATGTGCAGAATAAAACCCAAAAGTCCATCATTTTGACTCCAAAGGGCAAGGAAGTTGGGCCAGGGGAGGTTCAGATCAGATATTGGGGAAAATGTTTTCCACTGAAAGGGTTCTTAAGCCTTGGACTGGGCTGCCCAGGGCAGGGGTTGAGGCCCCATCCCTGGAGGGATTCAAAAGCCGGGTTGGCCCAGTGCTGGGAGACATGGGTTAGTGATGGGGTTTACCAGGGTCAGGTGGATGGTTGGACTGGATGATCTGAGAGGTCCCTTCCAACCCAGACAAGTCTATGTATTTCCTTAGCCGTCTGAGAAGCATTTGTATAGCACAGCAACAAAAGTGTTAGGGGTTTTATCTTATTTTTTCAGGAGGAAGGAAATGAGAAACGTGATATAACACACTCCAGGGAGACAGCTGGTAACTTGGGCCAAAAATTTAAAAAATGATAATAAAATAAAATAGGATGCACAAGCAGATTAAATTGCTCTTCGGGTTTTGCTTCAAAACTAACCCATCCTGCCCTGGCATCTCTCCTGCTTCCAGACCTGGTGGTGGTTTTGCAGGGGTCCCCCGGGGTGTTGGAAATCACAGAGAGGAGAACGGTGGCGGCGGGGTCCTCCGTGCTGCTGCACGCGCCGGATATCCAGAAGGTCAATTTAACGGAGTGGGAGTACATCAGAGACACCGTCCCGGAGTTCATCCTGCAGTACTACACAGACTCCCAGCTTCTCACCACCTACTCAGCTTACCGGGGCAGGGTGGTTTTCTACCCAGAGAATGGCTCCCTTCTCCTGCAGGGGGTGCAGGAGACAGACAGCGGCATCTACAGAGCAACGGTTGACCTGATGCAGGACAAAGCCCGGACGACCTTCCTTAAAGTTATCCGTAAGTTCAAATGTGGTGAGAAAGAGGATGGTTTGGGCTTTTTTCCTCAGACAAAGATGGGAACAAGAAGAGAGTCATAGAATGGGTCGGGTTGGGTCGGGTCGGGTTGGGTTGGGTTG
>VZTM01004479.1:14282-27450 GCA_013400555.1 Jacana jacana | reverse complement strand
AGATGTGTAAGTTGAAAAGAAACTCAACTACTTTAATGAAATAATAATAAGAAAATGAAATACAAAAAGAAAATACAGCAATATATACAATCCATAGGAAACTGAACCAAACTCCCAGGGTGACCATCGCAGCGCTAATTTCAAAGAGTTAGTTAGAAGAGGCTTAGCTGAGAAGTAAAATTACTGAAAAGAGAATCAGTCCTGTTTTACCCCAAACCAGGACAGAATCACAGAATATCTTGAGTTGGAAAGGACCCATAAGGATCATTGAGTCCAACTCCCTGCTCCTCTCAGAACTACCTAACACTAAGCCATATCACTAAGAGCATCGTCCAGACACTCCTTGACCTCTGGCTTGTGCCATGACCACTTCCCTGGGGAGCCTGGTCCAGGGACTGATCACCCTCTTGGTGAAGAAACTTTTCCTGGTGTCCAGTGTGAACTTCCCCTTATGCAGCTTCCTTCCATTGCCTTGTGTCACCAGGGGAGGAGGTCATCAGAGGAAATAGGCACTTCCTCCTCTGCCCTCCATGAGGAAGCTGTAAACTGCCATGAGGTCACCCTTCATCCTTTTCTTCTGAGCCAAGTGACCTCAGTCACTCCTCCTAAGTCCTGCCCTCGAGGCCTTGCCCCATTTTGGTTGCCTTCCTCTGGACACACTCCAGTAGGCTGATGTCCTTCTTGTAGTGAGGCACCCAAAATTACACCCAGTACTCGAGGTGGGACCACACCACTGCAGTGTTGAGTGGGACATTCACCTCCCTCAGCGGGCTCAGGATGCTCTGCTTGATGCAGGTCATGGTTGACCCCTTTGGCTGCCAGGGCACACTGTTGACTCATGTTCAACTTGCCATCAACCCAACCCCCATATCTCTTTCTGTGGGGCTGCTCTCCAGCCTCTCATCGACCAGTTTGTCTGTGTAACCAAGATTACCCCATCTCATGTGGAGAACCTGGCATTTGCTCTTGTTGAATTTCATAGGGTTGGTGATTGCCCAGATCTCTGGTCTGTCTGGATCACTCTGTAAGGTCTCTCTGCCCTCCACAGCTCCTCCTCGTTTAATGTCATCAGTGAACTTACCTAATGGACGTTCAACTCCTGCATCCAGATCATTATAAAAGCATTAAAGAGCACTAGCCCTGAAATAGAGTCCTGGGGAACCCCACTGGTGACCAGCCACCAGCCTGATGTCCCCCCTTTACCGTAACTCTTTGAACCCAGCCCACCAGCCAACTGCTCACCCGACGTATGATGGACTTGTCTAGTGGTGGGCTGTGACCTCCATCACAGAAGGATGCTGAGAGAGACAGTATCAAGAGCTTTGCTTGATGAAAAGGAAAAAAAATCCCAAACAACCCATGCTTACTGGATTCCTTTAGTCCTCGTCATAAAAGGGTGACTGTGTCATAAAAGGCAATGAGATTAGGTAAGCGGGACTTTCCCCTTGTGAACCCATGCTGGCCGTGACCTATGACTGGGGTCTCAAGTCATTTTCAGCAACTCCCAGAATAACCTTCTCCATAATTGTGCCTGAGAGGCCTGTAATTAATTACTGGGGTCTTCCTTCTCACCCTTCTTGAAAATCGGGACGTTTGCCAGCTTCCAGTTGCCAGGAACATCTCCAGATTCCCACGACCATCCATAAATAATGGAGAGAGGTCCCACAGTAACATCAGCCAGTTCTTCCAGAACCCTGGGATGGATCCCGTGGGGTTTATGTGTGTCCAGCTGGAGCAGCAGCTCTTGAACTAGAGGAGGATTTCTGGTTTCATCACTACCTTGAAAGACACAGACTGGAAACATAAAGGAGTCACAGGGAAATGCCAGAGGTGGTTTTTTGCCACTGAGTCCAGCTGTGGGTTGAGTTCCTGGTTGGGACATCGGGCTTTTCAGTGCCTTCACCCTGGAGTGTTGGAAATGGAGGACACCTTCTGCTTTACCTTTTAACTGACTGCTTTGTTATGAACAGGCCCAAGAGTATGGCATAAAATTCCCTCAAGAGAAAGGATTTCTGCTCACGTTTGATGAGCAAAACGAACGCCACAGTAATGATGTGAGGAACTCAGGAGCTGCAGGTTGTGGCTGGTCCCTTGGAGCTGGGGCCAGAAGCTTCATGGTAGCAATCCCAGGACAAGCTGCTGCCTCACCAATTGTCCTACTCACCCCTTCGAGATCAGGTCCTGAGATCAGCTGGGTTTATGGATGCTTTTCACCACGGGGTGGGTCTGCCAGGCAGATGTGGTGGATCTGCAGTGGCCACCCACAGGAGCTCACCCTGTGTATCTCCAGACCTTGCAGATGCTCTTGTTTCCCACCAGCATTGCCTTTCTCTGTCGTGGAACTTCCCCTGGAAAAAATAACCAGAAATGAGAGCTCACCCTGCCCTCTCTTGGAGCTCAGCATCATCACATAGGCACGTAGGACACCCAGGGGTGGAGGACTTCAGGGGCATGTGATTGTTGTCAAGTCCAGGCGTAGCTAAGAGCAGCCCTGATGGGTGCAGGTACCCAGGCATTAGCTGAGGGATGGATTCATCCCTCCTTTCACGCGTGGCAGGGGTCTCCAGCGTGCAAGACTTGCTCCTCTGTGCTTTGGCCCACGCGGGGTTGGACCGGTTTAAAGGCAGGCACCAGCAGTCCCACATTCCTGCTCTTTGGCTGAACTTCATGACTTCTTTGACCTCTCCCATCTTCCACAGCCACTGCTGTGTGGGAAAAGCCTCCTCCTCCTGGGACACCCCATGGCAGACAGCATCCAGAAAGTCCTTGTCACCAGTTCCCAGCATAATCCCAGCTAACAAGCCTTTTGGGTGCCGTGCCTGATCTCTGAGGGTTGGTAGTGTCCATCCTAGGGATGGTGTGGTGGCAGGGATGAGGACATCTGCTTTCTTCTTTAAACCTGGCGGGTGTTGCCCTGCTCCTGCGGTATCTTCTGTCCCTCCAAACTGGTCTGAGGGGTAAATGGGAAGGGAAGGACCTGCTCTGTCCCAAAAGGGGCTCAGTATTCTTGCATGTTGGGCAGATTTCAGGTGCAAAGCAGGGCAGTGCTCATGCTGCTGGGAGTGTTACCACACAGCTCTCTGCTTTGCAGAGCCGGTGCCACAGCCTGAGCTCCAGTGCAGGTCGAATCTGGCAGGCTCTCCCATCGAGCTGGTCTGCGTGGTACCAGAGGGAACAGAGGCTTCCATCTCCTGGAAGAAGGACGGACATCCCCTTCCCCCCGAAAAGTGCTACTGGCTCCCTGGAGACAGGACCGTGCTGCAGATAAGGAATGGAGAGAAGTCGGACTGCGGCTCCTTCTCCTGCAACGTCAGCAACGTGATAAGCTGGAAGGAGGCAGACCTCAACCTGACAGTGACAGGTTAGTCCTGCCCTGCCTTGGCAGGTCCAGCAGCTTGTCTGGCTGCCACAGGTCCACCCCACAGGGTGGGCCATAGTCTCTCGTCGGCTTTCCTGAGTGAGGCAGACCCAGGACTCGTCCCTTGGGTTTTCCAGCATTTTTGCAGTTTCCTGGGATCACCACCGAGTGTTTCGGGGTTGTCCCCAGCACGGGGTTACCCTCCTGCCCTGTCTTGCAGGTCTCAGCCCTCCTCTACGCCACGTGCGGAGGGTGGCCGTCATCACACCGATATTCCTCACCACCTCTGCCGTCATCTTCACGGTCCTGCTCTGTCAGCCAAGGGACTGGAGGTTGGGTGAGTGCCAGGACTGTGCCCCAAAATAAACCCTTCTCTCCCCAGCCCGGGCAGGGGGTGTGTGTGTGCAGAAAGCCTCAGCCGAGCTCCTTCTCCCCGCTCGTCCTAATTCCCTTGGGTACCATGAGGAAATGTCCTCAGCTCCTGCCTTTCTGCTGACGCCTCCAGAGCTTGCACAGGAAGTTAAAACTCCCCAAAAGCAGCTAATCCCAAACTGCTTGGGGGAGATGGAGCCAGGAGTATCACAGCACCAAGGTCATTCCTCTCCCATTCCTTGGGCTTCCCTGGGAAGAGATAAAGAGTGCAGGACACGCAGGCTCCATACCTCATAGATCTGTACCCACCTGGATCCGTGGGGGCTTCTGTAGCAACACAGATATGAGCAGAAAATAAACATAAAGATGGAGCCAACAGCAAGTCCTCCCACACAGTCTCTGTAATCTGCTGGTGCCGCTTTCTGTCCACCAGGAATGATGTCCAGCATAACAGAAACTGTCTGGAGAGCCAAGGTGAAGCCCTACAGCTGGCAGGAACGTTCTCCCATGTGTGTTCAGCATGAACAATGGGGACAAGTGCAGGTTGTGGCATCAAGACTTGCCTCTCAGGGGGTAATACCCCTCTGAGGAGCTCTCCATGTCCAGTGCCTGGGGCAGGAGCTTGTGCCATATGGGCTTTCCCCCATGAAATGGGTCTCTAGAGGAAAGCCAGCACTTGTCAGGTCATTACAGGTGGCAAAAACCGGGGCAAAAGCATTGTAAGGCGACTCACTAGGTGGAGCTGGTACCTGGTTCAATGTGGAATGACCTCAAATGTGATTGGTTCCTCCTGCAGTCAAAGCAAGCCTTTGAAAGTTCACCAGTTCTTCAGGGTTCCTAAACCTCAGGGCTTCCGACCTTGACAACAAACCTGTGCTTGATGCTTATCTCCCCCTTGCAGGCTGCACCCAGCCTGTTTGTGTGGTACTGAGTAACTTTGCCTTTTTTCTCAGGAGGGGAAGTTTTGAAGCACTTGAATCTGCTCACCCACAACCTGCTGTGTGTCTGCTCTGTCCTCCTGTTTGCCACCTCCATCACCTGGATGTGGGAAGAAGGTAGAAGTCATTTAACCTGCTTCGCTCTTGATTGCTTCAGTGCCTCATCTTTCTTTTTCCTCCAGGTCATTACAGTAGCATCTTTGATGGATAAAAACCATTCTCAGCCAGAGGATGTGGTCCCTCGGCCAGCAGCACTGAGCCAGTCCTACTTCCAGATCTGTCCTCGGGCCACGGGGAACCTTCTTGGCTGCAGTCCTGCTCCCGCTGCACAGGGTGACGGACCCTGAGCTCGGGGACGGAGCAGTTGGGGGGGGGAGGGCATCCACAAGCCAACTTTCCTTGCCTTGTTTTCAGACCTCCCACAGTTTGGTTTACTTCTGCTCCCGCAGGCCTTTCTGCTGCCTTCTTCTTGTTTGGGTTGTTCTTCTTGGTTGCAGCCATAGGAACAGCCTGGGTGGTAGCAGCAGTGGGGTGGAGACCAGCAGCTCTCAGCCACTTCAAAAACAAAGTGTGTAAGTTGCTGTTTCTGGTCTAAATCTCTGGTGGGAAAGGCCTGATAGGACCCCAGGAGTAAACTCCTCAGGTTTTCATGGCCAGGAGGGAGCGGTGGCTCGGCATGCTGCTGTGGCACAGGTCCACAGACGTTCTCCATGCCTTGCCCACCCTCCCACCAAAGCCCAGCTCCTCCCCATGCAGGCTGGCATTCCCTATGCATTTTCCTCTCATCCCACACCAATTTTTCCCTCTCCCAGGGCACCAAGTTATCTGGAATGCCACAGTCCCCACAACACTGATCGTCAGCTTCTTGTTCTCCGCCCTCTTGCTCCACAATACCCAGCAGCTCCATGGTAAGGCAGGTGTGCCCTGGGTGTGGGCCACCCATGCCCTTGCTGGCCTTCCTTCTGGAGAGCTGTGGGGTATCTGAGGGAGGGTTTGGCTTCACTCAGGGCGGAGAGAGTCCTTAGACGGCTTTGCATGGCTGGCTCTTCAAGAAGCCTTGTTGTTGTTGAGGCAGTGGTGGCAGCTCCACACTGAGGGGGGAGGTGGTAGCAAGGCAAGGTTCTCCCTGGTGGCTCCATGATCTGAAACACAGGGATCCCCTTTCACCATCGCATAGGAAGCCCCCCTGGATTACAATCACTAAAGGTTCAAAGGGGGGTGTAGGCCAGAGAAGCAACTGCTGACGAGTTCTCCCTTTCTCCTTGGCAGAGCGAGGCTGCTCAGAGGCCGTCGATCTGACCCTCAGCTGTCTCTTGGCTGTGGTAGTCATCCTCCTGGTGCTGACAGGACACATCTTCCTGGGCTGTAAGTACCCCTGTGGCTTCCTTCCAGCAACCGTCAGGAGCTGCTCGGCCACAGAGACGCCCCTCAGGCTCAGCTCTCGCACCCTCCCCCGGCAGCGGGCACGAGGAAAGGTGCTTTTCAGTCAGATAAAAGCCAGGCTTTTGAAGAGCAGGACCATCCAAATCATCTGAGGACCCAGCTCTGGTGACCATCCTTTTAGAAAAGCCACTGTAGGCACCAGTTGGTCCTTGCCAGCGCCTCTGCTTTGTCCACGGATGCTCAAGGGGAGCGAGTTCCTCCTCCAGAACGTCCTGCCATGGTCTTCCCTGGCGATAGCCATACCCTGCTCAAAAAACCTTCAGCTACAGCAAGCTTTGGGAGGAGAAAACTGTGTGGTAAACAGGTGAAAATAGGTCTGGGAACATCTTATGACCCAGGAGAGCAGCTGACCAGTCATTCCAGTGAAGTGGGACTTCCAGAGGGAGCCCCAGGGTTAGAGGTCAGGATCAGGGAGGTGATTTCCATGTGTCTGCTGTGTGTTTATGACCTTCTTCTTTGCAAAGTTCCTGGTTGCTGTGGGATCACCATGGGAATTCCCTCGTAGCCACAATTAGCAATTGCATCTGGCCTCCCTCTGCACAGGCTCTGCGGTGGCCCAGTCTTGAGGACCAGGTGGCCATCCCAGTGGGCTTACTGGGAATGCTGGCTCAGCCCTCAGGATGACACATAGCATCTCAGGGAACTGGCAAGAAGGAGGGTCAACAGCGTGTTGAGGGAAGGATTGAAATCCTCGAGGAGAGGATTGAAAGGGGACTCTTGGGCTTCCCCAGAGCAGAGAGAGCATTTCCAAGTCTGAAATACGTGAGATACCGCACCGAGTCCATAGAGCCGGGGGGGCTCTGGCCAGTGAAAAGCTCCCACCTCCATTGCTCTGTGCTGCCAGCTTCTCTTCACCCACCCCAGGAGGCGCAGGGTGCAGCCTGCTCTGCCGGGGGGGTGTTGGAAACCCAAGGGTTACTCGGCCTCTCCTTTATCCCCAGATCACAGGAGTAAGCAGAAGGAGAAGAGGATGAAAAGCCAGGACACCACCCGGGGCGTACAGGCTGTGACTGTCTTGGTAACTGCCTGCCCTTAGCTGGTGCTAGGGCAGATCCCTATTATTTAATGATGGATATTAAATTAGTAATGGGTATTTATGAATATTTAATTCATAAGAGCAGGGAAGCATCTGCCTGCCTTCCTGCAGAAGGCTTTGTCCCCACCCTGGGGGAGACGCATTGAGCTGCTGGTGGCTGGTGCCGTGGTTCAGCTGAGTCCCAGAGAACAGTTTGGGTTGGAAGGGACCTTTAAATGCCATTCCAGTGCCAACCCCCTGCCATGAGCAGGGACATCTTCAACTCCATCAGATTGCTCCAAGCCCCCTCCAACCTGGCCTTGAACCCCTCCAGGGATGGGGCAGCCACAGCTTCTCTGGGGCAACCTGGGCCAGGCTCTCACCACCCTCACCCCAAAGAAGTTCTTCATACTAGCCTAAATCTCCCCATTTTCAGTTTAAAACCATTACCCCTTGTCCTATCACTACAGACTCTGCTAAGTCTGTCCCCATCTTTCTTCTAAGCCTCCTTTAAGCACGGGTAAAGGTGCTAAGATCTTCCTGGAGCCCCAAGTTCACACGGGGTCCCCCTTCTTGAGCTTGTCCAGGTCCCTCTGGATGGCATCCCCCTGGGACCATGGGGTCTCTGTCCCCATCCTGGTGAGCTCCCCTGGGTTTGGGGGTGTGGTGGATGACACCAGTACTGCTGGGCCATGCTTGGCTGCCCAGAGAAGCATCTTGGTGTGTCGAGTACGCCAGTTCTCGGGCTGACGCAGTTCAAGTCGGGTAAAAACATACTCTTCTACTACGCCTCACCCCAAAATAGGTACAAATAAGTCTCAGAGGAAAAACACTTGAGGGTGAAGCTCCTTCACCTACAACATCAGCACTGAACACTACGCCTTCTGTACTCGCTTCACTCTTTCCCTCTTCTGCCCCTCTTTGTCTCTGAGAAACCTCCCTCCCTCCCACCTCCCACCCCAAGCCCAGCCTCACCTTCCTCCTCTGCCTCCTTAGTCCAGAGATGCCAGTAGGATTCTGGGGGCCAGGGAGCCCCCCCTTTACTTCTCCTGCAGCCAAGCCTTAGGTTGCCGTGGGCACAGGGGCTGATGCTGCACCCCTGTGTTTTGGGGGTGCTGGAGGGGGTCATGGTGTGGGGCAGGATTTACTGCCTTCCCACAGGCCAGTCACTGGGGGCAACTGGAGGGACTGGGATGTTTACAGGAGTGTGAAGGCGCTGTGTGCTGGCGAGGGGGGATGCTCATCCTGGGGCTGGGACAATGTCACCCCCCAGCAGCATCGGGGGGGGCTGTCTATGGGATGCTCCGTAGTGGGGCTGAAGAGCTCCTGGTCCCTTTTTGTGCCACTAAAGGACACAGGCCCTGTTTTCTCTGCAGATGGTGGAAGAAACCCGAGGACAGCGGCAGGGGGAGGAGTAAGGGGTCATCCCTTACCACCCACCGGGGAAGAGCACCCCCAGGAGCTGGGAAGCTGCCATCAGCCCAAGCAGGACACCTGTAAGCCCTGCCACTACCCCAGCACCACCTAGGCAAGCTTGGGGCAAAAATCTTGTTGCCACGGATGTCTCCACGTAGAAGATAGAGGGGAGCAATGATACTCACACACACACACACACACACACACACACACACACACACACACTTTCCCTGCCCTCAGCTCATGAAGTGACGCCAGAAATTGTGTTATGGCCCAAGCTGGAGGTTCCCCCGCCTCGCTAACGCCCTCCCCCACGTGCCTGCTGGTTTGCTACGTTAATGAGTCCAAAAAATATAGATGTGACAATCAGGGGAAGAAGCTGCATCCAAAGGCATTCACGCCTCAAGTGGAATAAACACAAGGCTGCCCTTAATCAGCCCTAGAGCAGCAGGGAAGGGGAGGCTGCCCTGCAGCTCCATCCGCCGGTGCTTGCTCTGGGGTAAAAGACACACGTACCCCAGTGCCCGAGCACGGCTCTGCTGCCAGAGCTGCCTGTGCTTTTCCTGCTGAAGCTTGAAGCTGCATCCCCCCCGCCTCTTTTTGCTCACCACAGAGCTCTGGCTGTGCAGGATTTCAGTGTCATCCCCCCTGCCAACGTGTGACATTACCTTCTTCCTCCTCCTGCCTTTACGAGTCCCTCTTCAGGGTGCAGCGAGTGTTTCTCAGGGGAGGCAGCTCAGCCATCACACCCTCCCTCCCTCCCAGCTCCCCATCCTGCAGCTGTGAAAGGCAAAGGGCCCCATGTGGCATCACCTTCCTCAGAAAACCCAGCCCAAGCCCTTGTCCATCTGTCCTGCGCCCACTCCTGTCCTTCCCTGGCTGCTGCCAGCTCCTCCGGGCACGACTTGGTCCCCACACACCAAGCCCTGGAGAGGATGGCTTGCTGCAGGCAGGGCCACCAGGGAAGGCAGCTCCATCAGTACCCCTCTGTCCTTCGGGGTGGCGTTTGGAAGCATATTTTTTGACACAAATTAGATATCCCAGAGCTGATTTCCTGCCTCCTAACACACCTTGCGCTCATGCCATGCCCCTCAGCAGTCCCCTTTGCAGTCTGTAGCATTTTGGTTGCAGCTGGAGTAAGTTCTGCCAAGCTCTGCCAGCTCTAAAACACCTTCAGCTTCTTTAAAAAAAAAACAAAACACAAAAAAAACCCAAAACCCAAACAAATTAAGAAAAGGAGCCACAAGGGGAAAAAAAAAATGGCCTACCTTATGGGTTATAGGCATTGTTGGACTAGGTGTAGGTCCTTCCCAACCTTGTGTGTCTATAAGTTAATTTCTATAATTTAATAAATTTCACCTGGATAGCTCTGTGTGTACCCCCGTTGTGCTTCCTCAAGCAGAAGATGGCTCCATCCTGTTCCTGACCCCGCTCCCAGGCTGGATCCTGCCCCGGCAGGGATGGGACCAGGCTTCCCTGTCCTGAGGTGAGTCCGGGCCTTTGCTGTGGTTCCCAATGCTGCCCCTGCCCTCAGCTCCCAGTCAGGTGCTGGCTTCCACTGTGGGGAAAAGGGGGATACTGTCTGGGGAAGAATCTGGCTTCTCCCTCTGGGCTGGACCTGCTTTTTCCCAGCAGCTGAGCACTGTGAAGCAGGGACAGGGCTCCTGGGCTCCCCTGTGGCATCAGCCAGGCTGCTAAGCCACAGGAGGGTGATTGGGGGGCTTATCCCCATCCCCACCTCCCTCCACCTCCTTACTTTAAGCCCTGCTTCCCCTGCCTGAGCTCTGGCTGCTGACATGGTCCTGCCAAATCCACACCAAGCCGTGCTGGCAGGGATAATCTGGGTACCAGTGAGCTCTTTTCCCAAATTCCCTTATCCCCTTGGTTTAGTTGGGATATCCCTCATCCCCAGATACACCCACCAGGCTGGATTCAGGGTATCCTGAAGAGAAACAGCCCTCTCCTCTTCTGTATTTGGGATGCAGGGGACCATTTCCCCACCAGCAGTGCAGCCCAGGCTGTCTCTGTCCTGTCCCAGTTCCTCTCAGGTGATCCCATCAAGGACATTCCCTCTGGAAAGCAGGGAGGGATAAATAAAACCCAGGTAGTCACAGGCAAAGGGGGACAATCCCAAAGACCAAAAATCTCTGTTTACCAATTGACTGGCCACCAAGAACTGACAGGGGGAGCTTTGGAGAGGGCAGACCTGGAGCTTGGTAAGAGGAGGGAAGCAGAAGGAAGGTGAGGATTTGGGATATTTGGGATGCAGGACTGGACAGAGCTTGCTGAGGAATGGTTGGGGGGAAGAGGTAGAGAGGAGGAGGGTAAAAGGGGGTGGCTGTGTGTGAGCAGCACTTGAGATTGTCTGACCGAGCCTTTGATCACTCCAACCTGCCCCAGCTTCTAATTAAAGCCTTTCTTCACCATCAGTGTCATCTCCCTCTGCATTCCCGGTGGGATGCGGCAGGGACTGGGTGAGGAGGCACCGGGAGCATCCTTGAGCGGTGCAGCCGCATCCCTGCGCTGCAGCTGGGTACCCAGGAACCCGGAACGGCCCGAGATACCCTCCGTAACCACAGAGACAGGGAACGGAAAGGGGGGAAATTAGTCCCAGAAAGGTGGGAAACAGTCTGGGAAATTAGAACTCGGTGTCGGGCACCGGCTGCTTCAGCTGGAGGAAGAGAGAAGCAGCCCAGGAAGGCAAAAACTGGTCCGAGAAAAGCAAAAACCGTCATCGTCAACGGGGCTGTCCCTGGCGAAACAGAAACCTCTGCTCCAAACAGTGCTGCCCTGCGCCCCCTCCTGCCGCCACGGCCTGAAAACTGCTCGCTTTCTGCCCCAAAACGCTCCCTGCAAGAGTTACTCTGCGTCAGCGGCGACCAGCGCTCGCCTGGTCCGGAGGATGCTCGCCTGGTCCGGGGGGGGATGCTCGCCTGGTCCGGAGGATGCTCGCCTGGTCCGGGGGGATGGTCGCCAGGGGATGCTCACCTGGCTCGGGAGGATGCTCGCCTGGTCCAGGGGGATGCTCGCCTGGTCCCGGGGGGATGCTCGCCTGGTCCCGGGGGGATGCTCGCCTGGTCCGGAGGATGCTTGCCTGGTCCAGAGGGGGATGCTCGCCTGGTCCGGGGGGTTGGTCGCCGGGGTATGTTCGTCTGGTCCGGGGGGATGGTCGCCAGGGGATGCTCACCTGGCCCCAGGGATGCTCGCCTGGCTTTGGGGGATGCTCTCCTGGCTCCGGGGTTCCCTGATGTATCTCATCCAGGTGGGGAGACTTAGTCCAGCATCACTGGCCTCGCTCCTGGCGTGGTCTGATGAGCACTGCACCCGTAACATTTCAAACAATACATACTTATGTAGCTATTAATGTAAGGAATTGATGATGGATATACCTACTATCTGATACTGGTGGGTAGATACCGAGATTCTGAGGATACGTAGCTACTTGCTGCTTTTAGCAGTGGTCATTTTAGTAGTAGCTTGAAATAGATATTTATATAGACTTGCTTTTCTGGGAGTAATTTTATAGTACCTTGAACTATATACTTTGCTTTCCCAGCAGTAATTTGTTTCCTTGGCAAAACCTGAGGACGCCCAAAGACTCGTGCTGCCCGGGAGAGGCGCTTGGGGGGGGTTTGTCTGGGCTGCTCCAGCAAAAGGACTGCATTTCACCATCCTTTGCCCCTGGCTCTGCTCACGAGGTGAACGGCGCCCCCGGGGCTGCCAAGGCTTCCCGGGGAGGAGGAAGAGCCACGGGAGGGAGGGAGGAAGGAAGGAAGGACACGAAGGCAGGAGGAGATGGGTGCTGGCAGCATCTCTTCCATGGGCACATCCCAGCATATCCAACAGGCTCCAGGTCCCGAAGCTAAACCCCCCCCTGAAAAGCCCCCACCGGGTGAACCCCAAAGGCATCTCCCACCCCCTCTGGCTTGAGTGCCACCGTCTCACAAATCCAGCCCCCCCACACTCCCCCCCAGGATTACTGGCCGTGCCAGGGCGGCCGCTTGCCAGGCCACGGTGACTCAGGGAACCCACAGAGGTTAAAAATACCCTCAGCCGGCTGCGGAGCAGGGCTCTGGGGTTGGCTTTAACCCCGAGGGGTTCTCTCCCACCCCGACAGCGCAGGGCAGCGCCAGCTGGGGTAACGCATGCACTTTTATTGGTACCAACAGACGTTAAAAAGACAAACCAACAAACCCACGGCGTCTCCAAAATGCGTTACAGACAGCTCTCTGAAAACTCTAAAAAAAAGAAATTTTGGTAAAAGGTGTGGCTGCATTTGCTTTACACCCACACCTGCACCCGGGAGCTTGGACAACCCGCGCTGCAGCCGAAAACTGAGGCTCACACCTGGTTTAATCCGCCCAAACTGCTCCGTTTCCTGTAGTGCTCTAATCACAACAGGAAACCCCAGGCTGAGAGATGCCCCTTTGCTGCCACCCCTCTTTGTATCCCCGTTTTCTCCCCACATCAGGGATCCGCTGCCCAAGCAGGCAGGGCAGGGAGAGCAGGGAGAGCAGGCAGGGAGGGCAGGGAGAGCAGGCAGGGAGGGCAGAGAGAGCAGGCAGGGCAGGGAGAGCAGGCAGGAAGGGCAGAGAGAGCAGGCAGGGCAGGGAGAGCAGGCAGGGA
>VZTM01004479.1:0-14137 GCA_013400555.1 Jacana jacana | reverse complement strand
GCCAAGATGATCAAGCCACAAGGCAGTTCACTCTCCCATTATTTTCCAGTTTGCCCCAGAAATAGGGGCAGGACAGCTTGGGGACTGCTCACGCCATGGGACACGATGTGAGCCTCTCCTGGTTGCCCTTCTATTCTCCACAGAGAAGGGGTATCTCCGAGGAAAGGGAATCCCACTGCCCCCAGCCCCAGTCTCTGGCCAGGAAAGCCCTTTGCTGCAGAAGCAGGTCCACAGGCAAGACCCAGCGAGGAGAAACGTCCCCCTGCAGCGCCTGCCTCATGGCTCGGAGCAAGGAGAAGTCCTCAAGCCACCTGCTCTGGGAGAGAAGGGACCATCCAGCAGTGACCAGGGCACCCAAACCACTTGTCCCCAGCCTGGGGACAGAGAGGCTCCCCGGCTCAGACAGGATGCTAGACCTGGGGGTGTCCCCATCAGAACAAAAGATGGGTCCCACCACCCCGGCCTGAGGCTCGCAAGGCGCTTTGCGAGGTCCAGCACCCCTGGGAGAGCATCCAGTTTTCTCCAGGGTGAAGATGCCAGTCGTGCCTCCTGGCTAATTAATTTCAACAATAGGAAAAAACCAACGACCCCTTCAGGAGCAAAGCCCAGAAGAGCTCTGCAGAAACAGTACTGGGGAGGGAGGTAATGGGACCAGGGGCTGGAACTGGGGCTGTCCTGGCCGTATCAAAGCAGACCCAGTCTACCATCACCCGCGGGAGCGGCAGAGGGGAAGGACAAGCCTGTATTGGCACATGTAGGAGAGGAGTGAGGTTCCCAAATCCCATGGGAGCCCAAGGCTGGAGGACAGAGGAGACAGGCTTGGGAGCATTCCCAGGTCTCCCATGCCAGGCTCTCTCACTGCTCCAGTGCAGCCAGAGGCTTCTTTGGGGTCTCCTCCTTGAAACAAATCTTTGTTGTGGCTCCTCCCTCCCCTGCCTCCTGAGCCCCCGCTCATCTCCTGCACGCCCCAGGGCACACCACAGCAAAATCCTCCCCTTTTTCTTCCCCTCCAAGGGCCAAACAAGCAGAACACCCACGGTCTCAGCCCCTGAGGCACCCTGGCAAGTCCCAGGCCATGGTGAGGGGCTGAAGCCCTGGAGACACCGGGGCTGGCACCCTCCCAGCAGCACCAGGACCATGTGTTTGTCTGGTGGGGATGGTGGTGGCTCTTTCCAGAGCCATCAGCCCATCCACAGGCTCTTGGCCCACCCCAGAGGAAGGCAGGAGAGGTAGGGAGGTCTGGAGGACAGCAGCAGGGTCTCCAGGCACGGCCATGCCCACCTCTCCCCCAGGAACAGGGAAGGAGGCCTGGGCACTGGCAGGATGACACAGAAATAGTCTCAGGCAGTGTTTTACAAAGAGATGTCGACTTTGTCAGCTGGAGCAGTTCAGCAGTGAGCCCAGGAGAGGTCGGGACAGCATCAGGCATCCGGTGCTCCCCAGGCAGCATCCACCACAGCAACCATCAGGGGAAGGCAGCAAGGGCACAGCCAGCCAAGCTCTACCTGCAAGAAGGTTTCCATTTGAGACCCGAGAAGATCTCCAGTCCCTCCAGGGGCTCAGGAAAGCTGGGGAGGGACTCTGGATGAGGGGAGGGAGCCCTAGGACCAGGGAGAAGGATTTGACCCTGAAAGAGGGGAGATGGAGCTGAGATGTGGGGAAGAACTTTGGGTTGAGAGTGGTGAGAACCTGGCCCAGGCTGCCCAGAGAAGCTGGAGCTGCCCCATCCCTGGAGGGGTTCAAGGCCAGGTTGGAGGGGGCTTGGAGCCACCTGGGCTGGTGAGAGGTGTCCCTGCCCAGGGCAGGGGGTGGCACTGGGGGGGCTTTAAGGTGCCTTCAACCCAAACCACTCTATGATTCTAAGCCATCTCCTGGGTGCAGACCTGGTGCAGATCCTTCACCTGCTTCAGAACCCCTCCAAGGCTTCAGGCAGCTCCAGGGTGTCACATGCCAGTGACAGCACTGAGAAGGTCTGGACCTCTGCTCTACTCCATTTTTCAGGAGCCACCTCAGCCAGCTTCTCTCTGGGAGGAGTTATCTGGGGTCTGGCTGCACAGGATGACTGAAACCTCTCTTATTTTTGACTGGCCACAATGTGGGGGCAAAATTCCGCTCTTCAAACAAACAAAGCCCAAGTTCTTGGCTGCTTTTTCAACAGGAAGAACTGGGACAGGACCCCAGGAGCCACTTATTACCCCAGGACACGCGGCTTCAGAAGATGTGTAAGAGGGACAACGGGCGATGGAGCAAATGGATGAGGGACCAGGAGGAACGCTGAGGTTCCCCGCTGCCTGGAGGGATAACCAGTGGGATAACCAGTGGGATAACCAGTGGTCTCCAGCTGTGGGTGGGGGAATCAAGGATATTTCCAGAACAAATCCCAGTGGGGACTACTGGGGGGAACAGCAAATCCCATGAGCCACCAGAGTGGGTAGAACAACCCATCAGGTGCCTCTTACATCCGCAAGGAGGGGTTGGCAAAGGACCTCCAGCCCTCCAGCTTGCTCAGCTCAGTTCTGGTAGCCATGGCTGGAGGAGCAGGGTCAGCACCAGGAGAGGGTCTGGAAGCACCTTACCTACAGACATTGCGACACGGGCGGTCCCTTCTGCACCAGACCAAGACACCTGGGGACAAACCAACCATTATCTCCATTAAACACCCCAGAGATGGTGCTCTGTCCACACGTGGCATCACTCAGCCAGGATACCTCAGAGGGGCTGGGATACCTCAGAGTGGCTGGGATACCTCAGAGGGGCTGGAGGAAATACCCCCTGCCCATCTCCACGCCGCCCCACGGGCACCGATGGCCACACCACCGGCCAGGGAGCCACCAACTCTGGCCACATCTGAGCAGGTACAAGGGGAGCGTGACAGGGATGAGGAGAACAGGAGAACATCGAGGAGCTCCTCCAGCTCCTGCCCAGTGCCTGGAGGCTTTCCACAGGAAAAACCTGACGACTTTGTGCAATAGCAAAACACACACATAAATCACCTCGGGAGAGCCTCCTACTTCTATTTTAAACCGCCAGATCCTCTTCTCAAGTCCAGACTTGGGCATTTCTTTCTTTATTGTGGTTCCTCCCCTCCCTCTCTCCGAGCTTGCAGTTGGCAATCCCGGAATTAAAAATCCCCATTTTGCCAGGGACTGGGGATGGGCCGGAAAAACTGCTCTCCAGCTCCAAAAAAGGAGGAAAAAAGCAAGAGCACTGAGTAAAGCAGCACATTTCCCCTCCTTCTGCAGGCAGAAAAGCACTGTGGAGTGGGGGACACCACGCTTTTACCCTAGAAGGGATGTGTGACACCCCCCAGTCCCCATGGAATGTGGCTGGGGGGGAGGAGGGAGTGTTGACCTGGATAAGGACAGTAAAGTATTATCTCATGCCTGCTCTGGACACCCAGGAGGTGTTTTCCTGTCAACCTTCCCCCCTGGTGTCTGGGAGCAGGGAGGAAAGGGAAGGTGACAGAGGACAACATCCTCTCCTGGGGTAGAGGACCCCCTGCTTGAAACCACAGCAGTGACAAAGCCCCGGCCCCTGCCCAGGGGACGCCTGGGTGGGAAACCCAGGTCCCAGCGAGGATGTGGCCCTTCAGCCACCACAGACACTCCCACCCCATCCCTTCCCGCATCCAGCCCCCACCGTAGCACCCGCCAGGGACGCAGCAGCCAGCCAAAAAGCCAGGGCAGGGAGTCACTCACCTGCGAGCGAGCCCACAACCACACACGCCAGGATCACGGGCAGCAGCACGTTGGCAGCATCTGCAAAGGAGAGGATCCACCATTGCTGCCACCGGATAGAACCTAACACCCCCCACACTCCCCCCACAGACACCCCCTCCATGCAAAAAGCAGGCAGTTACGGGACAACGGGGAACTGGGCGAGAGGATATGGGGTTCTGGGGCTGTTTCCCCTCTTTCTCTTCCCCGGCATCAGGAAGAAATCCCCACTTACGCTGGACGTGGAGCAGGAAGGAGGTTTCGTTCTGGCTGACCTCGTTGCGGACCACGCAGGCGTAGTAGCCGCTGTCGTTCATCGAGGCCTTCACGATGCACAGGGTGCTGTTGTCCACAAACTGGATGTGGTCGCTTCCCAGCAGCAGCTCCCCGTTTTTCTTCCACCAGTACAAGTCTGCCTTCCCTTCCAGGACGTTGCAAACCAGTTTGGCGTTGGCTCCTGCCTTCACTGACGAGTTGCCCACGATTTCTGGCTCGGAGAGGGGTTCTGGGAGAGAGGGAGCGACTGTCAGCATGGAAACCCGCGGCTCCCCGGGTGCCAGCCCCGGAGCACCTTGCTCCACAGCGATTCCAGAGGCTTTGCCATCCCATCACTCACCAACAACCCGCAGCTGGAACCAGCCCGTGGCCTCCGACTCGGACCTGAACCGGTAGAGCCGCTCGTCCCCCAGCTCCAGCACCATCTGCAGCGAGAAGTCGGTCTCGTTGAAGCGGGTGCGGTTCTCGTAGGGGCGAGACGTGTTGGGGGGTCTATCGAAGGCGTAGCTGAGGATGACTCCTTCCTGGGGGCCAGTTTTGTACTCCCAGAAGACAACCTGGCTGGCCCTGGGCGCAGGGACGCTCAGGAGCACGGTGCAGCCCAGGGCCGAGACGAGCCTCCCCGAGGCCGGGCGGAGGTCGGCGGAGTAGCAGGGAGGAAGCGTGCGGGCTGAAAGGGAAATCAGTTCTACTCTACAGCTGCGGAGATTCCACCTCCTCCACCTGTGAGGTGGCCACAAAACCCCTCCCTGGCTCAGCCCTGCCAAAGGCAGCGCTGGGCACTTCGTTATCCAGGTTTTTAAGCAGCGAGATGGGAAAGCAGAAGGTCCCGATAATTTGGTACACGTTCCCTTCGTTATCTCTCACCCCCCAAAACACCCCACAGTTCTTTGCCTTAATGCTCAGCTCATGGACCAGCACCGCTCCAGCAGCTTGTACCCGAGGGAGGCTGCAGCTCCTGGGGACCCCACTGCACCCAGGTCCCACTTGGGGAGCCCTTCTCCCCCCTCCCACTCCATCTGGGGCACAAAGCCAGGGGTGACTGAGCAGAAGGAACCCTCACCATCCACAGCCTCTTTCCTGTCAGATCACGGCCAAGAAAACAGGCCACAAGAGACCGGAAAGCCCGCAAGCCCCTTCCCGATCTTCCTTTAAAGGCTTGTGGCCAGGGAAAAGCCGGGGTTTGGAAGATCCCAGGTCTGGGACTGGCCTTGGCTTGTTCTAACAGGAGCCAGGGGATGGGCGGCTCGACGAGGTGCAGTCAACCCCCGCCCCGCCCCGTCCCCCCCCCCGGAGCCCCGGTTCCCAACGCTCCACAAGGCAGGAAAACACCCCAAAACACACCNCCGTGTCCCGCCCCCCCCGCCCGGGGCTGCGGAGCGACGGCTCCGAGCGGGGAGGGACAGGCGAGGGGTGGCCACGGGTCGCCAGCCCAGCCCGGCTTCCTCTCCTCCTCCTCCTCCGCTCTTCTCCCCTCCCCTTCCCCTTCCCCTCTCCTCCTCTCCTCCCACTCTCTTCCCTCTCTTCTTCCCCCTCCTCTCTTCCCCTTCCTCCTTTTCCTTTTCCGTTTCCTTTTCCTCTCTTCTCCCTTTCCCTTTCCTTTTCCCTTTCCCTTCTCCTTCTCCATCCCTTCCTCTTCCCCTTCCCTCCCCTCTTTTCTTCTTCTTCTTCTTCTCCTTCTCCTTCTCCATCCCTTTTCCCATTCCCTCTCCTCTCCTCTCCATTTGCCATGGTGCAAAAAAAACCCGAACCCCAAATGCCAGGTCAAAGAGAGCCCTAGGGGATGGCACGGACATGGTCCTTGGCCCCAGAGGGACCTTTGCAGGGCTGTGAGGGCAGGTGAAGGAGCCCAGGACTGCAGGAAGCAATGGGGTTTGAATCATTTGCTGGAGCTGCCCTCCAGCTGGAGGCAGGGCTGTGCCCCAGGACGGGGATGGGGACGGGGAATGGATGGCAACGATTCCCGCCGCTTCCACATTGGGTTTAAACACGTGAAGTACAAGGCTGGTGGGGACTCCTTCCCCTTCCTCACCTTGGGAGGGTGGTGAAGGGGTTTTGTGGCAGCAAAACCCTGTGGGGTGCTTTGTGTGGCCCAACAGCCCGGTGTCTGGAGAACCAACCCTGGAGAGACAGATAGACAGATAGATAGATAGATAGATAGATAGATAGATAGATAGATAGATAGATAGATAGATACCAAGCCAAACTGGTTTGAGCTCTCCAGCACAGCAGAGCTTCCTGTTGAGGGCAGGTTCAGACACCACCACGGCATCCATTCCCAGCCCTGAGCAACTTCAGAAACACAATGAGCTCAGCATCCACCCCACCCACCCCCCTCGCTCCCCTCCCAATGCCTCCCGCAGCCTGGAGGGTGGGGACTGGTGTCTGGGGGACCTTCCAGTATCCCCCCCAGATGCTGCTTTGACTGGGGATGTTAGGCTCCAACTGGGTATGCCCAAAGCTGCTGCACAAATAGGTTGCAAGAACCAGCAGTGGGACCCAGATGTGCACAACAGAGCTGGACAAACGTGCGAGAACCTGCCGTGCTGCAGGAGGGGAAGGCACGGGAAGCAAGTGCCTGCAGAGAGAACAAGCACCAACTGAGTCAGCCCCGACTAATGCACAAGCCCAGGAGGAACAAACCACTGGGAAAAGGTCCCTGGGGAAGGGGGAGGCTGGGCAGCCTGGGGGACACCCAGCCCCGGGGCAGCACATTGTCAGGGTCAGCTCTTCCCACTCCTTGTCCCACGAGGGGTCAACCAGTGTCCCTGCACCGGGAGGAGAGGACCTTTGCAGCCTGCACCTCCTCGGAGGGGAGGTGCTGTGCCAGGATCCCTGCTTTGGGGGGAAAACAGCCGCTTTGAGGCACTCCCAAGGCAGGGAGAGGGCTGTGCAGAGCCCCCACGGATGGGGCTGCAGCTGGAAAGAGGAAGCTTAGGTCTGCCCAGGTCCTGAATTCCCACCTTGGGGCTGCTGTGGTGAAAAGCACCTTGATTTTTTGAAAACAAAGGGCTCGGGGCAGGGACTGAGCCACCGCACCTCAAACCAGGCTCCGAGGAAACCAAGGCTTTGGTGTGGTCTCCTGGAGGATGCCCTGCTCCCTCTGTGGGTACCAGACCACACACCAGGAACAGGGAGGGCAGCAGGGAGGAGAGGGGTGGCCAGACCAGGGACTGGACCCAGCCTGGCCAGAGGAAGATCTCCAGGAAGACATGAAGGCACAGGAGGAATCATAGAATTGCTGAGGTTGGAAGGGACCTTTCAGATCGTGGAGTCCAACCATCAGCCCAGCACTGCCCAAACCACCACTGACCCATGTCCCCCAGCACCACGTCTGCCCAGCTTTTCAGTCCCTCCAGGGATGGTCACTCCACCACTGCCCTGTTCTGATGGTTAATAACCCTAAAAATTTTCCCTAATATCAATCCTAAACCTCCCCTGGCAAAACTTGAGGCCGTTTCCTATTGTCCTGTCTGTCACCTCCTCCTTGGACAAGAGACCGACCCAGACGCCTGTGCCCAAGGAGGCCACCAACCAGTCCCGCTAGAGGGAGCGAGAAGATCAGCTGATGGAGGAGCTGGGATGAGGGAGCCCAGCCCAGAGAAGGAGATTCAGGCAGAAAATGGCCCTTCATCCTCCTCCGGAGCCTGGGGATGCTCCTGGCCAGGGCACATGTGTCTCAGGAGCTGGGAGTCCCACCTTGAGGTGCTGCTGGGTGGCACTGTGGGGGCTCTGCATCCATCCTGGGGATGGCAGCTGGTCTGTGGCTTCCTGGGGTCAGCCCCAGTCCCCCCCTCCATCCACCCCTCTCACAAACAAGCTGTGAGAGCGAGAGCAGAGGCAGCTGCCTCGGAGGAGAACAAGGGCACGGGGCTGTGGAGGTCACGGGGCAGGGCTGGCCCACACAGGCTGCTGGGACCAGCTGGGCTGGGCAGGGTATTGTGGGGATCTGGCCATCCTTTTTCTCTTCTTCTTCTCTTTTCTGTCTGTTCTGCCTTTGCCAGGAGGTTGCAAAACCCAGGGGTGAGTCAAAACAAGCCAGAGCTCCCTTCCAGCCCCTGCAACCCCGCAGCCCCCAGGCGTGCTGGGGGAGCCCAACAGCCCAGGGATGGCAGGAGCAGCCCTAGGACGGGGACAGCGTCCTTCGGGGTGCAATGACAGATCCTGGGGGGGAATCCATGGTCTGTGAGAGGAGATGAACCAAAGCTTTCTCCTCTACGTTCTGCCCCTCTGCTCTGGGGAGACACCCTGTTCCCCAAGTGCTGCCTCCAGCTCTGGGACAACCAGCAGTAGAAGGACACAGGGCTGCTGGAGCGGGGTCAGAGGAGGCCACGGAGATACTGGGAGGGTTGGAGCCCCTCTGCTGGGAGGACAGGCTGAGAGAGCTGGGGGGGTTCAGCCTGGAGAAGAGAAGGCTCCAGGGAGACCTCAGAGCCCCTTCCAGTCCCTCCAGGGGCTCCAGGAAAGCTGGGGAGGGACTCTGGATCAGGGAGGGGAGCCCTAGGATGAGAGGGAAGGGTTTGATCCTGAAAGAGACAAGATGGAGCTGAGATGTGGGGAAGAACTTCTTTGAGGTGAGGGTGGTGAGAGCCTGGCCCAGGCTGCCCAGAGAAGCTGTGGCTGCCCCATCCCTGGAGGGGTTCAAGGCCAGGTTGGAAGGGGCTTGGAGCACTGGAGTCATCCCAAAGGCTGCTGTAGCTCCACTGCAGGCTGAGAGCAGGTGGAGAGGATGAAACCCGCTGCCTCTCAGCACTGCCCAGCCCAAACCAGGCATACATCAACCCAGAATCAGTGAGGTTCACCCCAAAAAGAGCGTTCCTACCAAGGCAGACCCAGGCATTGAGCACACACTGGCCCCGTGAGCTGCCTCCACAAGGGGAAGGGGCCTCTCACAGCTCTGTGAGGAATAAATGTGTCTCAGCATCCTCACAAGGAGCAGGAGAGGTCTGGGGAGGGGGAAGGAGGGAGGGAGGGAGGCACAAAAAAAATCCCTGAGCCAGCAGGAAACCTGTGGTGAGAAGCTCTGAGTCAGCTCCAACCATGGCTTTGCTGAAACCGGTCCCCCCTGCAGCCCCCGCATGCCTTCCCGGGCTCTCCGAACTCCTGGGAACAAAGCAGAGGAGCTCTGCATCCCATGGAGCACGAGCTCGCTGCCTCCACCCACACCCAGGCTGCAGCCCCGGCACTTGGATTGCTGGGACATGGAGCTGAGATGTGGGGAAGAACTTCTTTGGGGTGAGGGTGGTGAGAGCCTGGTCCAGGCTGCCCAGAGAAGCTGGGGCTGCCCCATCCCTGGAGGGGTTCAAGGCCAGGTTGGAGGAGGCTTGGAGCACCCTAGGCTGGTGGGAAGTGTCCCTGCCCAGGGCAGGGGGTGGCACTGGGGGGGCTTTAAGGTCCTTTCCCACCCAAACCATTCCCTGATTCCATGATCAGTGTGTCTGTGTCCTGTGCAGGAGGACAGAGTCTTGGGGACCTCTTGGTGGACCAGGCTGAAGGTCTCTGCACAGCTCTGGCCAAGGGACCGGCCCAAACTGAGCAGTTTGAGGCTGACCCAGGTGAGTTGAGGGGGAAGGACAAGGCTGGAAGAGCAAAGTCTCCGTTTGAATGGACTGCTGGGACCATGGTTCATGCACTACAGAATGGAAAGGCTGCTCACAAAGCCTAAACCAACTCCTCCACAGGTCCTGCTGGGAGCATCGGCACAGCCTGACCCTGGGGCTGTGGGGTCCTCAGGCCTCCAGACCCCCCCCAGGTCCCCTGGAGCTGGGAGTGCATCGTCCTGCTTCTCCCGTTACCGGGGCTCCCTTTCCAGAGGGGTATTCCAGGTGCAGCTGGGGATGAAGACCTTCCCTGGGCATCTCTGAAAGCCACAGACCCCTCCCATGGTGCAGACTGTCGGGGTTGTGGGGTGGGGGTGATGTTCTGCTGGTTCGTGGTGGTCTCAGGCCCACTGGAACCAATCCCAGGGAGAAACTGGTCACGCAGTTGCTGCAGCACCAGGTCTGTGGCATCAGCACCTCAGTTTTGTCAGCAGGATGCCCAGGGCGCTGAGTCACACTGTCTGGGTGCTGAGTCATGTCTGTTGGGTCACCCCCCCTGTCCTGTTCCTGCTGGGACATCCTTGCCCCCAAGCCAGACACCCCCACAGCAGAAACAACCTACGTTCCTCACCCCGCGCTGCCCCCGGGGAGGGGGGTAAAGGGGCACCACGAACCCTGGGCTGAAATCACAGAATCACAGAATTCTCTCAGATGGAAAAGACCTCTCAGATCATGGAATCCAGCCATCAGCCCAGCACTGCCAAGGCCACCACTGACCCGTGTCCCTCAGCACCACCTCTGCCCAGCTTTTGAACACCTCCAGGGATGGGGACTCCACCACTGCCCTGGCAGCCAGTTCTGATGCTGGACAACCCTTCCCATGAAGAATTTTTTGCTAATTTCCACCCTGAACCGCTCCTGCTGCACCTTGGGGCTGTTTCCTCTCGTCCCATCACCCGTGACTTGGAAGAAGAGGCTGACCCCTCCAGCTACCCCCTCCTCTCAGGGAGTCGTAGGGAGCCAGAAGCCCCTCAGCCCCCTTGTCCCCTTGTCCCCAGGCACCGGGGGGCAGGGGACCCAGGCACACCATGGGCAGTCTCCAGGTTCCCCCCAGTTCCTGTGACAGCTACAAGGTGCGATGTCGCTGTGCCCCATGGATGGGGTGAAGCACCCCAGCTCTGCTGGGCCATGGACTAGGGCTGGCCAAGGGTGAAGGGCTGGTCCCAGCCACCCCGGGAGAGGGTCCTCCCTCTGATGATGGCACAGAGGTCCCACTGGCTTCTCCATATGGCCAGGGCACTGGTGGGGAAGGTGACCCAACCCAGCCCTGGCTGGAAGCAGTGACCTTCCTGTGGAGCCCTGCAAACAGGGTACCACGGGGAAGAGGAGAACTGGGGAAGAGGAGAATTTCCCCACCCCCACACACAAAAAAAAAAAAAAGAGATCAAACCACCCAGAAAACCCTCGGGGAAGGAATCGATGGGTCCAAACAGGGAGGGAGGGGGCTGGGAGAGCATACCAGGGAGGTTAGCCCAGGCCTTCCCGAGCTGCAGGCCATGACTCCGGGTCCCGGGGGGGTGCAGTTTCCTGCCGGGGATGCTGTAGCCAACACATGTTCGAAATTACCAGCTGCCGGCAGCCAAGGAGCCGCCGGGCCGGGGCTTGTCTTAAAGGAGAAGCCTCGGGCAACCGGGCACGGTCCCGAGGGAGCCAGCCAGGGAGGGATGCCCCGGGGCGGGGCCGTGGAGGGGCACCCGGCAGATCCTGCACACCCCAGGTCTTTCTTTTATTGTGTTTTTAATCTTTTCCCTGGAAACCATGGAAAAATAAGGTGCCTAAACTGCACACTCAGCCGTTCTGCCTGAAGCAAAGCTGAAGCCAGCCCCGGGGCCGGGCTGGGAAACCCCAGCCACGCAACCCCCGGCTCCCCCCACCCCTCTGCCTCCCCAAAAACCCCAGCCAGACCCCAGCAAAACGCCTTCTCCCACTCTCCTGCACTTGCTCCGCACCACCCAGGGCTGAGGAAACAAATTTCCAGGCTCTTTCCAGGCTGGGCTGACCCAGCTCCCCTCCAGCACAGACCAGGAAATATTAAAAGTGAAAAACAACTCCTTGGCCAGTATCAGGAGGCTTTTTTTTTTTCGTCATCTGGCTCCCTCCCAGTTTTTTCTGCAGACAGGAGGTTTGCAGAGCTGCCAAGCCTGTGAGCGAGGGCAGGACCAGCTCCTGAACAGCATCAGCTCCCAAACAGCATCAGTGCTGCCCGTGCGATGGCTGGGAGCCACTGCAGAGACCACAGCCAGTGCCAGGAACGGCCACCAGCACAAGCCATGGGCTACCAGGAGTGGTTGCCACAACCAGCCGGGGGGTGATGGGGAAAGGAGAAGGAAGAGTGCTCTGGGGGTCACCCTCAGAGCATGGGGACCACCGGACTTTGCAGGCAGGATTGCTCCAAACCAGTCAGAAGGAGAGGCAGGGTCTGCCTGAGCCTCTGCCATGCTCTGCCCCATGCTCAGGCAACGGCCACCCATGGCCCTCCCCACACCCCATGAGGTGGCTGGGTTTGGGGGTGGGCGGGGGGACCTGCTCTTAGCCCCGAAAGTCCTCCATCAAGGGCCATCTCCTGGGGAGGGAACTCCAAACACTATCCTCCTCCTGACCCAGAAAAGTAGGACTGGAAAGATGCTCCAGAGGTTTGTCCTTCAAGCCCCTGCCTTGGCAGCTGAGGGACAGGACAATTCCTGTGTGTCCCCCCCGCCCCACCACAGCCCAGGGCAATGAGGGACCTGAGAGGGAGCTGCTGCTTCCCCCCAGCCCCACGAACCATTCAAAAGACGAACTGGAAGGGCTCTTTCCCTTCGAGTGAGGTGGTACCTGTGAATAGCTGCCTTCTCCCACGGTGTTGGGGGGGCTCCCTGCAGGGAACTGCTCTGCACGAAGCCGGGGGGAGGCGAGAGGATTGGGGGGGGGAGTCAGCGCCGTTCCCAGCAGGCAGGGTGTGAAACAGGGTACAGTCCTTTTTTAAAAGAGGGGGAAAAAAGAAAAAATCCCAAACAAACCCCTTCAACTGTGTGAGAACGTAGGAGAAGCAATTCACTGGTGAGATGCCCCTTCCTACCCGTCCCCCCCCCATTTCCCAGGTGTGTGTTTGGGGGTGACACCCCCTCTGCATGACCCAGCCCTGAAAGTCCAGGTTAAAGGGTCAAATCCCAAGCCCAAGTTATTACTGAAATGTCACCGGGAGTTTTAAGCCCCTCAAGGACAAAAGCTCAGCCTGGCAGGGCTTTGGGTCACGGCTCCTGCCCAGGGGGAGCAGCGTTTGCTGGGGACCCCCGTGGCAAACAGAGGGGCCAGCCCTGGTGGGCTCCGAGCAGCTCTGGCTTGGTGGCCACGTCTGTGTGGCCTGTCGCTGTGGCACTGGTCTGTGTGCCTGGGGACAGGGTGACCATGGGGGAGCCACCTCTGCCACGGGGGAGCCACCTCCACCACAGGGGAGCCACCTCCATCACGGGGCTCACCTGGGTCCAAATTCTCCCGCTGACACCCAGGTCTCCCTTTTTCCCTGTCCCCCCCAAATCGCCCCCAGCACGAGGCTGGGGGTCACCAGAGCTGTCTCTGGGTCTGGGCAGGGGCCAGCCCTGCTTTCCCACAGCCCATCCTTAGAGGGAAGGGAGCGGCCCTGGGAGGTCCCGAGCGCTGGTGTGTTTTATCAAGATCTGACTTTGATTTGAGAGGGAGAAGCCGGAGAAGCCGCAGACTCACCTGACCACGGAGCGGCTATCGCAGCCCTGGGGGAACGGCCCTTTCTCCAGCCTCTCTGTTTGCTTTCCAAACAACTCCACATTTCCACTTCAGAGCGACTGGGAACGCTGCCCGCCCGCAGGACAGAGCCCTGGGGATGGGGGGCAGTGGCCAAATACCAGCCTGCCCAGAGACCCTACGCTGCTCCCACCCAGAGTGGGCTCTCACCAGTGGGCACAGTGGGCATGTTGCCCACCCTGGGCAAGACCTCTGGGAGATGGCCAGCAGCCATGGACCCCCTTGCTGCAAACCTTTACTGTCTGAGCTTCCTGGGGTGGCTGGTTGAGCCCTGGCCAGATCTGCTGGCCCAGTGCCCCACAGGGATATGTGGCTCATCACCATAACCTGTCTCAGGTCACCATCATCATCACCATAGACTGGTTTGGGCTGGAAGGGACCTCAAAGCCCTCCCAGTGCCACCCCTGCCCCTGGCAGGGACACCTTCCACCAGCCCAGGGTGCTCCAAGCCCCCTCCAACCTGGCCTTGAACCCCTCCAGGGATGGGGCAGCCCCAGCTTCTCTGGGCAGCCTGGGCCAGGCTCTCACCACCCTCACCCCAAAGAAGTTCTTCCCCACAGCTCAGCTCCATCTGCCCTCTTTCAGGGTCAAACCCTCCCCCCTCGTCCCATTTCTCCACTCCCTCATCCAGAGTCCCTCCCCAGACCTGCAGGTCGCGTCCTCCCACCCCCGCGACCTTCTCCCCTCACCCTGGAGGGGTTCTAGCCGCCCGGACCCGGCTGTCCCCAGCCCCGTGGGGTCGCTGCTCTGAGTCACAGCGCGGGGGGGACGGGACGGGACGGGAGG
>VZTM01004478.1:10131-20311 GCA_013400555.1 Jacana jacana | reverse complement strand
TAAGTAGTTCCAAATCCTTTTATTCAAAATAATACCCAGCTGACAGCTATATAATAATGTCCAGGGTCCTATATAATATACTTTTCATTGTTAAAACATTTAAAACTTACCTTATTCTAGTACTTATTCTAGTATTACAGTACTTAAAATGTCAAATTTTCGAAAATGCGGGCAGAAACACAGGATATCTATTTAGGTTAGAAACTGATGATCATGCATGTAGTCTTCTATGCCAAATCAAATTTTTTACATACTGCTTGAATAATAACATTGGCTTTCTATATATACCTGTAAACATCTCTCTTCATTGAAGACCAATAGTGTTTTGTTTTTGCTCTCTGTATTGGGTTTGTGTGGCAAGGTTTTGGTAGCAGGGGTGCTACAGGCATGGCTTCTGTGAGAAGATGCTAGAAGCTTCCCCCGTGTCTGATAGAGCCAATGCTAGTTGACTCCAAGATGGACCCACTGCTGGCCAAGGCTGAACAATCAGCGACAGTGGTAACAACACCTCTGTGAGAACATATTTTAAAAGGGATGAGATGTCTTCTCATCAACCCAGTAATTTTGCTCATTGTTTTAATTTGTTATTTTTTAAATAACATTTTTCTTCTTTTACTATTTAAAAAACTAACTATTTGAGCTTTTGGCACCTCAATGTGGATCTCTAGTGATTGAATTGATAAAATTGTTCTAACCAATATATGTGTTTTATATACAGATTTTTACTGTTACAGATAAGGTGCACACTTTTCCAGGGAGCTTTACCGCAAGCTTGTTGAGGCCTAGTTTTGGTTCTTGTCCCATCACTTTGACTCATGCCCTTCAGTTTCCTCTAGATCTGATCCATTTTTTCTGCCTGACTTTCCTTTTTTTTTTTAATTTTTTCGCATGTTCTTCATTCTTGGCTTTAGTTAGTCTGCCTCTTCCTTCTGCACATCAGTACATGTCAGTGAAGAGGTGATTGATGACACAGGAAAGAGTTTCTCTATTATCAGTTCTGCTCTACTTGTAAGTGGGAGACAACTGCAGAAAAAGTTCTGCTTGACTGTTGTTGCCCTGAGTTCAGTAAAGACAGTCTTCAGGGAATTTAGTATCTTAAAATAAAACAATCAGCATATGTATGAAGCGGATAGATTGGCTGTATTATTTTGTATAAATTTTCATGGATGCAACGGATTACTTTTGACATACAATGTTTCCCCCATACTTCTGAGCTGAACTTTTTCAGACCTGTTAATTTACTTCCTTCTCCATGCATGAGACTCATCAAACATCTGGATCATGGAATTGGGAATGTGTCTAAATTATACTTGTATGGGATAATGGGATAATGTGATATGTACACACATAGAAGGAATTTGTCACCACATTAGGATGCAATAGAGTGAGTGTGCTTTCTAGCTAGCCCAGCTAGATAGATACTGCTTACTACACTGTTGTGGCTTCTTCCTGGCTCTGGGATTCTACATGCCAGGCATAGTTGGTCAGTGGACCTCTTCTGACACATAGAGTCGTGAACAGCAAACACTAAATGGGTGTGTACTGCAAGGGTTTAAAGATTCTAGCGATACAGTCAGGGGGTGTGAATTGGAACCAAATGTGAGTCTTATGGCCAGTGCATGAGACTTGATAGGTTTGGTTTGGATAAAGTTTTGGATGAGGAAGAGATCTGACGTGAAATTTTATGCCAAAGGTTTTTAATTTGACAGTGTCTAAATTAACAAATAGAATCTTTTAGTGTTAAGAAACCTGAAGTATAGATGGCAGTGTTTGTCTGCCTACAGTACAAAAAAACTTCAATATGTATAAAATATGACTTCATAGCATCTGCCATACTGGCCCTAAATAGCAGTGATGACTTTCACATAGGTGTAATATGTCTATGTTTCCTAGATATATTTGGAAGTACATGCACATAATACTGTGGAAAGAAAACCAGCATCTAAGTAGTTAGAGAAGAAAGAACCTCAGTTATTTAATATTAGCACTACCTACCTCTGTGGATTTCAAATAATTGAAATGTTTATTCATTTCAGCTCCAGGGCCTGGAATGGATGGTTTCACTCTATAATAACAATTTGAATGGAATTTTAGCTGATGAAATGGGACTAGGAAAAACCATACAGACTATTGCACTCGTCACTTATCTGATGGAACACAAAAGACTCAACGGCCCCTATCTCATAATTGTTCCCCTTTCGTAAGTAAAGAAACTCATTCTGCTATTATTCTGTGTATTGTAGTTGGGTTTCTTAGCAACATGTACTTTTTTCTCACATAATGACAAGATGAGGCACATCTTGGAATTTCATTGACCTGCTGGAATGGGTCCAGTGGANAGACAAGATGGGGCTTTGAGCAACCTGGTCTGGTGGGAGGTGTCCCTGCCCAGGGCAGGGGGTTGGAACTTGATGATCTTTAAGGTCCCTTCCAACTCTAACCAGTCTATGATTCTATGATACACTCTGAATTTAGCCTGTGATTATTTTTTCCTAACTGATTGTCTAGCATTGGAAAAGTGACCAGATGGCTGAAAAAACCACTGTTTCATTAATTTTGCTGTTCACTCTGCTGACATGCTATATAGTATGTCTTACTTCACTGTTACTCTCATTAGCCACAAGAGAGGAATGATACTTTTTTTCTTTTTAATGTTGCATGCCTGTAGTTTTTCCCATTCTAGGAACCTTTCAAAGTTTCTAAAAGAAAGAAGCTGAAACTTGAGGGACTTTAGTTATTTTAAAACTCTTTCTTCCTTCTTGGCATGTTTAATGACTTCACAAACAAAAAGGTTATCTTCTGTTCCCATATCATACTGGCAAACACACTTTTACCCATTTTAAAGACTATTTATTGTGATCATAAAGCTGAAACCACACAGTGCAAAACCGAATCTGCCTAGTGGCAATAGTATATCATTACAGCTGAATACAGATGTCTTTTACATTAGACTTCATATGGCTATATCTGAAAAGTTGCAGGCTCAGTGTATGAGAGGCTATCAGCTTAGATGAAAGTCCTTCTGTGTAGGTATATCATCCCCTTAATATGTGTCAAAATACAAAGTTATACTTCAAATTATTTGCTGAATTGGTCTGAAAGGGACCCCTGAATATAATGGAAAGAAACATTTTACCCACTTTATTTCTATTTCCTCCCCTCTCAAATAAAGATATATATCTCCTGATACAAAATATATTATGTGCGTCTTTTAAAATACACTGTTTATTATAGGGAGTGTAAAAAGCATGTTGAGAATACAGCATTCAGTGGAATGAAAACAGATGGCATAATTATGAAGTTTAATTTTTTTTTTTTAACAAATAATCAAATATTTTTACCTATTGATCTTGTATTTAGAACTTTATCCAACTGGACATACGAATTTGACAAATGGGCTCCTTCTGTGGTGAAAATATCTTACAAGGTTTGATTTTTTTTTATATGAACATAAAACTGAAAGAATAAAGCATAAGAGTTAATCATCCCAAGATTGCTGTAATTAACTGTAATTGCTTTTGATTAGTGAAATGCAGAATAAAATTATTAAATACCATATTGCAAGGATTTGCTGAGAGCAATACAAATGATAAATACTGCACATATTGTATAGAGCTGAATAATTTGTTGTTTGGCTGCAGTTCCTATAAAGTCAAGCAATTAGTAAGTAGACTAGACTGCCAGCTGCATGCTTCCATTCCCATATAAACAGAGCTTTATAGTCCAGCAGCTGGTTAGGGAAACCACTCTTGAAGGAGTATGGAATATATCAATACATTTAGTATGATTTTACAGGATTACAGGGTCATATATTGTCTCTTTCTCTTATAATTCATGACTGTACTGCATAGAAATATAGATATAACAGTGTTTTTCATTCTTGGTCTTTCTTTTAGGGGACACCTGCCATGCGTCGCTCACTTGTTCCTCAGCTTCGAAGTGGAAAATTTAATGTTCTTTTAACTACTTATGAGTACATAATAAAGGACAAACATATTCTTGCTAAGGTAAGGAATGTCTGTGATCTTTAAACAGCTAAGCCTTAAAGACATCATCTTATTTGGTGCTGTCGTGGTTTTGACCAGTCGGACAGATGATGACCCCTGTCCCCCCCCCACTAAGGAAAAGAGAGGAGAGGAAAGGATTNTGAAGGAAGAGAGTTGACCCTTTGATCCCTCAGTTTTTATACTGAGCATGATGGGGATGGGATGGAATAGCCCAGTTGGTCAGTTTTGGGTCACCTGTCCTGGCCGTTCCTCCCTACAAGTGTAACCCCTCAAGGCTTTTCCGCTTCCGACCCTCCAACAGGGCAAATGACAAAATTACCTGACCTTGGTTGTTATAGCAATAAGTATAAGCAAGGGCCTCTCTGCACCATCCCTTGGTCTTATCACTGTGAGACGGAACAGTTTCTGAACAATGTGCTGTTCATTTCAGACTTTAGTCAGTTAGAAGAGGCCCAGCTACAAAAGTAAAATTACTGAACAGAAAATTGGTTTGTTTTACCTCAAACCAGGACAGGTGCCTAGGACAAAACATATGTTTTTTATTTATAGTAGTAAATTGCTGTTTTGTCTTGCTAAAAATTAACCATTTCATCTACTTTTTCACTCTTCTGTTGACAACTGGATCTTTCCCTCCTTGAAAACAGCTGAATTTTCCTGGATATAATTCAGAGAATAATATTATTGGTCTGGAAATTTGTCCGTACTGTAGATTTACCTGTCTTTAGAAAAGTGTGATTTTTCTTTTTACTGCTTGATAGCATTTATCCTAATCTGTTATCCTCATTCTACTTTTCTAGTTCTGTTTCTGAGCTGAAGCTCGCTGATATTGCAACCTCTCTAGTTGTGTGGTGTGTTTTGCCTAGTGACCACCTATATAATGAATTTGATATCCAGACTCTTTATTACATAAGACTCAGTTTTTATAAGCTCAAAAACTGATATGTTGATATTGGTGCCTCAGATGTAATGAATTGTTTCAAAAACTGTATGGTAGTGTAAAAGTATTTTATAAAATACACACAAATCTGACCAGGTAGGTATGTTTTGCCATACTGTGAAACTTTGTGATCCTATTGCCTTCCTTTTATCCTATCACATATTTAGATGTCTCATTTATCCTCTCTGGAACATAGACAGTACATGATCTTAGCATAATTCTGAATGGTTGAAATCAGTTTTACTCTGCACAGTTTTTCTGTCCCTCTAGGTTTTGCCCACCATTATTCAAAGAAAAGAGCAGGGAACAGCAGTGTAGGACCAACCTTTTCTTTGCAATAGGGCTATGTAGCATCTGTTGAAAGCACTTGAAGACTACAAACTGAGACCTTACTGGATGTGTGATCAGTACATCACAGTCTTGTTATGTCGCTGTTTACAATATGACTCAAATGTTGCACATAACTACAAACAGAGGTATCTTCTGGTTTATGACTGGCATGCCCTTGGCACAGGAATTTAGGGATCTGGGAGTGCTGGTCAACAGCAGGCTCCATATGAGTCAGCATTGTGCCCTGGCAGCCAAGAGGGCAAACTGCATCCTGGGGTGCATTAACACAGTATAACCAGCTGGTCAGAAGAGGTGATTATCCTGCTGTATTCAGTGTTGGTGTGGCCTCACCTTGAGTACTATGTGTGGTTCTGGGCCCCACAATTTAAGNTCAATGCTTCATGTCTGTCAATGTTTGAGGCATTTGGGCAATGCCCTTGATAACATGCTTTAACTTGGTCAGCCCTGAGGTGGTCAGGACTAGATGATCATTGCAGACCCCCTTCAACTGAACTATTTTATTCTATTATATTCTTGGCATGTGATCTGCCTTACATGAAGCCTCTCATCACATGGCCTAAGATTTGGATATATGCCCAACAGCTGCTGGGGACATTGTTCTATTTTTGGTTATGTGACACGTTTGCCTACTGGTTATCTGGCCCACTTTCTGATCACTGAGGGCCTCAGCAAGCATATAAAGCAGCAAGAGGCATCAAAAGCTTCACATCTGTAACAAAGTAGGTTGTGAGGCAGTATTTGCTTTTTAAAAAGCAAAATCAACAACTAAAAAACCCCTAAACTGCTGACATGAAGTGTCTGAAAGAACCAAGATAAAGAACTGCCTGAATCACTAATGTGCTGAAGTTCAAGCATCATCCCATCAAACTCATCATATGAGGTACAGGTTAGCTATCCATGTCTTAGCACAGAAAGTAATAAAAACCATGGCTGTTTTCTTTCAACATCTACTGCAACTGCATTAAAGTTTTATTTCAGAAGATGCAGTGACTGAGATGGCCTTAATTATGTTACTTCAATTTGGGGTTAGAAGAAAGGGATTAACTGAATCAAAGCAAAGTTCAGGGTTAGTATATTTTGAGAGAATACAGTTATTTTGTCAGAAAATGCCTTTGCATCCTGTCTAGTTTCTTCTTTATGACAGTTTCATTTTAATTTCTCAAGTTCTTTTTCTTCACCAGTAAGACAAATTCTGATCTTATGGTGTCAGTCTCCTGAACTCCTCCCAGGAAATGAGGGGATTCAGCCGTGTGCTGATGTAAGCTTACTTACAGATGTAAATACAAATACTACCTAGCATTTGTTTCTCCTCTTGTACTTGGGAGGCCACTAATGCTTGGATAATGTCAAATTTGAGATTCCAGTCATTCAACAGGAATGACTGATGTTTCAGTTTTGAAAAATTCTTGTTTTAAACATAATGGGAGATAGGTTCTAATTATGTTAATATCTGACCTGCTTTTTCTTTACCAGCCTTTCTTCTTCTTGCAGATTCGATGGAAATACATGATAGTAGATGAAGGTCATCGAATGAAGAACCATCACTGCAAGCTGACTCAGGTCTTGAACACTCACTATGTGGCCCCTCGGAGGATACTGTTGACTGGGACTCCACTTCAGAACAAATTGCCTGAACTCTGGGCTCTTCTCAACTTCCTTCTCCCTACCATTTTCAAGAGCTGCAGCACCTTTGAACAGTGGTTCAATGCTCCATTTGCCATGACTGGAGAAAGGGTACTGCAACAGTTTGCTTAATGTTTGTTAGAAACAAACCATTAGGATGGAAACAAAAAGGAAGTCATGTTATAGGAACAGTCTTTGAACTCTCCTTTGTGCTCAGAGAATTAGCATACTTAAAAACCACCTTTATTACAGCTTTAAAAGTCTTCATTAAAGTGTCTCTTTCTAGACTCTGAGTCAATTTAGTCATAACACAACAAGTAATTACTGCAAACATTCACAATGAGAAATAATCTAATCACAAAGACATTTACATAACACACTGAGTTGCCTTGTTGTGACCTTTATAAACTTTTGTAGGTGGACTTAAATGAGGAAGAGACTATCCTGATCATCCGTCGTCTCCACAAAGTGCTCCGGCCCTTTTTGCTAAGGAGACTGAAAAAAGAGGTTGAGTCTCAACTGCCAGAAAAGGTTTGCAGTAGAAAGGGGTTTTATACTTTTATTTTGAGCTCTATATGATACTGTTTTTTGAGATGCATCCTAGATAAGAGGACTTATTAAGTGTCTGTTGCTGTTGTGGTTTGTGTTTTTAAGTCTGCAAAGAAGAAATACTGGCCACTGAGGAATCTTGATTTCTGCATTCTTAGTCTTAATCCTCAGTCTTACAGCTTTAATTCTGTATGTAGCCACCCATACAGCTTGTTTCCATAGTATTTCGTTTCAAGGCATTAATGAAAGCCAGTCCTACCCTGAGGGTCAGATTGGGCCACTCATGCACTGAGAAGAAACTTTGCTTGCTGAATTGTTTCACTGAAACTCCTAAAGAACTGTGTGACATTCATAAATTTAGCAGAATTTTAGTGAACTTTTCAGGACTCTTGAGTTGTGCAAAGTATTTTTTTTTTTTGCTTCTATATGTGTCTTACCAGTTTGTGCATCTCAGAATGTAAAATTCAGCGCTGATTTTGAAAGCCCTTCCCCTAAAACCCACAGAAACATAACCAAAAAAGAAAATTAAAGGCAAATTGGGGGGACATTTAATACTTCATAGAATCATAGAATCATAGAATCATTTAGGTTGGAAGAGACCCCTGGGATCCAACCATCATCCCTACTCCACAAGTTCTCCCCTACACCATATCCCTCAACACCACATCTACTCTACTCTTAAACACAGTCAGGGATGGGGACTCCACCACCTCCCTGGGCAGCCGATTCCACTGACTGACCACTCTCTCTGTGAAAAACGTTTTCCTAATGTCCAGCCTAACCTTACCCTGCTGCAGCTTGCAGCCATTCCCTCTTGTTCTGTCGCTAATTGCCCGTGAGAAGAGACCAGCACCAACCTCCCTACAATGCCCTTTCAAGCAGTTGTAGAGAGGGATGAGGTCTCCCCTCAGCCTCCTCTTCCTCAAACTAAACAATCCTAACTCCCTCAATCGATCCTCATAAGCCTTACTCTCCAGGCCTCTCACCAGCTTCGTTGCCCTCCTCTGTACTCGCTCCAGCACCTCGATATCTCTCTTGTGTTGAGGTGCCCAGAACTGGACACAAGACTCAAGGTGTGGCCTCACCAGTGCTGAGTACAGGGGGACAATCACCTCCCTACTGCTGCTGGTCACACTGTTTTTTATGCAAGCCAGGATGCCCTTGGCCTTCTTGGCCACCTGGGCACACTGCTGGCTCATGTTCGACCTGCACCCCCAGGTCCTTTTCCGCCAGGCAGCTCTCCAGCCACACGGCCCCAAGCCTGTAGCGATGCATGGGGTTGTTGTGGCCCAAGTGCAGGACCTGGCACTTGACCTCATTGAAGGCCATGCCATTAACATTGGCCCATCTATCTAGTCTATCCAAGTCAGTTTTGGTTTTAACCTGCTGGGTTAAAACCATAACAAAAATCAAGTTATTGTTACACATGAGTTGTGAGGTTGTGTTTACATTGAATGAATGAAGAGTTCTTTATCTGCATTTAAAAAAAAGGCTTCTAATTAAAGACAAAAATTTAGAGTGTTATGAAAATTGTTGCTATTTTAACCTTCTTTTCCCCCCCAAATGCCATATTCACATTAGCCTTCTATGTAGCATTTATTTGAGCTTGAAACATAGATCTGAAAATGTCTGAAATTCTACCAGGAACATCTCATTACTGAAATTTTTATTGCATTTCAAATTTCTACCAATTAGAGCCACTGTGTTTGCCAGAAAAATTAATAGTCATGAGAGAAACAGGATTTATAAGTTGCGTTTGCACTTCTTTAATTTCTGTCTCCTTGTTTACAAAACAAAGCATGCCTGACTTGAAGCATCAGACTTTTTGATAGAAGTCTGTTGGTGACAGTTCTAGTTGCTCTGACAGGCCTCTGATAAAGATGCTAAGTGGATGTTCATGTTTCTTACCTGTGAGCTCATCCTCCTTTCATTCTGATATGAAAGTAACCTATTGATTTTATAGACATAAAAACATATAAGTTGGAAAGAACCTCTGGAAATCTCAAATACAACCTCCTGTTCAGAGCAGGTCACTTGGGACCTTGTCTAGTTGAGTTTGGAATATCTCCAAGGATGGAAATCCCACAACTTCTCTTGGTTCCTATTGTAGTTGTTTGACCACCTCATCGGGAAATTTTTTCTTTAATCAGAATTTCTCACTTTCCAACTTGTGAGCATTGCCACTTATCCTTGTGCTGAATGTTTCCAAGCAGAGTCTGGTATCCCATTATGTAGTTAAATAAAGCAATAAGGTCTCCCTAGCCTTCTCTTCTCCAGGCTGAACAAGTCCAGCTTTGGTGGCCCTCTGCTGGGCTTGCTCCAGTATTTCCCTGACTGTTGTGTAGTAGGAAGACAAAAGCTGGGCACAGCACTCCATATGTGACCTCACCAGTGCTCAATAGAGGGAAAGGATTGCTTTCCTTGACCTGATGGCTGCACTTTTGCTAATAAAGCCCAGGATACTGTTAGTCTTCTTTGCTGCAAGAGCACATTGCTGGCTTATGTTGTAATTTTTGCACACTAGGTCTCCAAGGTCCTTCTCTGCAAAGCTGCTTCCAAGCCGGTTACCACCCTGAGTATACTGGTATTATTCCTAGTGTGGCATGAGGTTCCTGTTGGCCTATTTCTCTAGCCTGTTGAGGTCCCTCTGACCTGCATATTGAGCACTCCCCCCTCTTCCAATTTGGTGTCATCCACAAACTTGCTGAGAGTG
>VZTM01004474.1:62492-83284 GCA_013400555.1 Jacana jacana | reverse complement strand
CCCAACTCTCCAGCCTGTCCTGGTCCCGCTGGATGCCAGCACGGCCTGCTGGCCTGTCAGCCACTCCTCCCTCTTTTTCCTGCCTGCCTAGAGAGCCAGGTTCCTTGTTGGGATGGGAAAGCCTGGCCCCGTGCTTTAGGGCCTGGCCATGGGTTTCCTGAGTGACTGGGATGTGTTGCTTAGCGGTTCTGTCCTCATTATCTACAAAGAATCAAAAGTTTGTTGTAGTTTTCCCAAAAAGGCTGGTGCTCTCCTTTTAGGGTGAAGCGGGGTTAATCGTGGGGCCTGCTCTTGGTGGAGGCTTTCAGAGCCAGGGAGCTGTATCTGATCAACTCACTCATTTATTGTATTTTCAGTGAAAAGAAGAGATGTAGCTACTTGTCACATGTTTTGGTTGACACATCTCAATAGTTCTTTCATCTCTAAGGAATAAATAGATCCCCCTGCAGCTGATAAAATAGGTTGTCTTTCCATGTTGCTTGGGTTGGGGGGGTGTTACCAAGCTGTGACCTATGGATTCAGCATAAGAATAAAATAAAATCGTTCATTTATTCTTTGTTTTAGCAAACAAGCCTTTTGAAAATCCTTCTCCTTTCGTAGTTTGATAATATGTTGGAAGGTTTTGGGAAGGTTTGGGTTTTGTTGTTGCTTTGGGTTCACCCCTGGCCAGTAAAGCTGGGGGGCACCTGCTTGGTTTGAAGTATCTGAGCAGTTTCCTGGGCATTCTTTGATTTGTGTGGTTCTATGGTAAAAAATGTGTATTGTTCCTCAGGAAAGCAAGCTATTTCTAGTAGCCTTTCAAAACAATCTCGTGCACATAGTTGTAACTTGCAGAGGTTCTTTTCTGCTGTGGTTCTTGCCAGCTGTCAGCTCCAAATGAGTCAAAATCAGGCTGCTTGGGTTTTTTTTTTATTTTTCCTTTTCCTCGTGGTATTTGTTTATCTCTTTTGTGCTGCATTAGTTGCTAAATAGTATTTTTGTGGTCAGGGTCTGTTTCTAGCTGTTATCTTTTCAATTTCAGAAGGCTCGTGCCAAATATTTTGCAGACCATGACCTGCCAAGGAAATCTCACAGGAGAATAATCAGCCCCTGCTTGGAAGCCTATAGCTGACTCCTCCTCTTGGGGTTTTTTTTTCTCTTAAATAAATATGCTGATCTTTGCTTTGTTCTTATTGTTACCCTTATCGCTGTAGGTCTTCTGTCCTTCGGTAGTTCTTGCTATGAATGAGCTGCAGTGGCTGCTGAGATCTGTAAAGCCACTTTGCTTATGCAAATCCTCAGTCTGGTTTTCTGCGCTGGAATAAAAGGAGTTGGCCTAACGTCGTTAATGAGCTTTTAATCCCTTATCGCTTGACTTAATTGGCCTTGAGGAAGAAAGTGTCTGAAGTCTGTGAGTGAAAGGTAGGTTGCCCTCCTCCCAACGTTCTCTGCAAGAGATACACTATCTACATTTCACCAACTGCTGGTAAAAGCAAATACATTATAAGCCCTGTTTGCACCGTGGCTGTCCTTAGGAGAGCCGGTCGCAGGTCTCGCCGCGCTGGGTTTGGGGTTTTAACGTGGGATTTAGTTAAACCCTGGTATGGTATTTTTGTGTGTTTTGGGTGGTGCTCCTTCAGGAAGGGAGAGTGCAAGCGCTGGAAATGTGGAAACAGGGAGTGAGAGCTGTGAAGTTTGGGAAGGACGCGGAGCGGCAGCGTCCATCTGGAGAGCGCCCACAAAAGTCCTTGGAGAGTCATCGGCTCCGGTACCCGAAGCGGCGGCTCTCTGGGGGGCTGCTGCTGCAGCATGAACCGACACAGGGAATTCAGAAATACAGCTAAAAAGTAACATTAGCACGTGAAACTGGGTTCAGGTTGGGTTGGGGGGGAGGGTTTGGGGTTTTTGGGCAGTAAGAGATGGTTGGGGAAGTCATGCTTAACCAACCTGATAGCCTTTTATGAAGAAGTGACCAGGTGGGTAGATGATGGTGAAGCAGTGGATGTGGTCTACCTTGACTTCAGTAAAGCATTTGACACTGTCTCCCACAGCATCCTTGTAGCTAAACTGAGGAAGTGTGGCCTGGATGATAGGGCAGTGAGGTGGATTGTGAACTGGCTGAAGGATAGAAGCCAGAGAGTGGTGGTCAATGGGACAGAGTCAAGATGGAGGCCTGTATCCAGTGGAGTCCCTCAGGGATCAGTACTGGGACCGGTGCTGTTCAATATATTCATCAATGACTNACTGCTGGAGAGAGTCCAGGGCAGGACTACCAAGATGATGGAGGGAGTGGAGCATCTCCCAGAGGAGGAAAGGCTGAGGGAGCTGGGTCTCTTGAGCTTGGAGAAGAGGAGACTGAGGGGTGACCTCAGGAATGTTGATAAATCTGGAAAGGGTGAGTGTCAGGAGGATGGAGCCAGGCTCTTCTCAGTGACATCCAATGACAGGACAAGGGGCAATGGGTGCAAGCTGGAACAGAGGAGGTTCCACTTGAATATGAGGAAAAACTTCTTCATGGTGAGGGTGAGGGAACCCTGGCAGGGGCTGCCCAGGGAGGTGGTGGAGTCTCCGTCTCTGGAGACATCCCAAACCCGCCTGGAGGCGTTCCTGTGTGACCTGCTCTGGGTGTTCCTGCTCCAGCAGGGGATTGGACTGGAGGAGCTTTCAAGGTCCCTTCCAGTCCCTGAGATTCTGTGATGTGGCTTCTGAAAGCCTTTCCCTCTACAGCAGCCCGGTCCTGTTCTCCATCTCAGAAATCCAGCTGGAAGATCACAGGGTGAGCAATTGCTGCTGGGTGTTTTCTGCCTCCTAGAAAAAAAGAAAACAAAACAAAAAAACCAATTAGGTGTCTTTTTTCCAGCAGCAGAGACTCACTGGACATCTGCTCCCCCCGTGAGGGGCCCTGGCACACCTCAGGTGATGAATGGAGCGTTGTGAGGACTCGAGATGGGAGAGACAGTTGTTTCTGCCTGGCACAAATCTCACCCCATTCAGCAAGAGCCTCGTTTAATATTTCATGGAATCATCCCGCTTTTTGGGTTGGTTTTTTTTAAGCTTTCCTCTTTTGTTCCTCCTTCTGCATTTTTAATCCATCCTTCAACCTTCCTGCGTGAAGGAGAGAAAAATGTGTTCAGCATCTGTCATGGAGATGCTCTCAGCACTGAGCAGGGGGGCCTTTATTCAGCCCAGTTCTCTGTTTATAGGGGCCATGGGGAAATTTGGGTTGGTTTTGCTTGGTTTCTCTAAAAGAAAAGGGAAGGAGGGGGAACCCCACAGAACTGCAGTAACTGCACCTGTGTGGGTTTGGTACATGCATCCACCTCAGAGGTAAGATACAGGGGAATGCAGGAAAAAAACAGATGGGTCGTATATGATTTCTATTATTCTTCTGAAGGTGCTGCCTGGTGCTGGGGCAGGAAGCAGCATGATCCCTACTCACTCTAAAACTGGATTTTTGGCTGGAGCACAGCTCCAGAATCGAGCTCTGCAGCAATTCTCCCTTCTTCCCTGCAAAGGTTGGAGCATCCTCCTCTTGTGAAGGAAGGACAGACGGATGGTGGTCCTGGGCTCACACAGCGGGGATTAACTCGTGTTGCTTTTAAGCTGATATAACATCCTGGCCTGGATCAGGAGCAGGGTGGCCAGCAGGAGTAGGGCAGTGATGGTCACTCTGTACTGGGCACTGGTGAGGCCTCACCTCGAGGGCTGTGTTCAGTTCTGGGCCCCTCACTATGAAAAGGACATTGAGGTGCTGGAGCGTGTCCAGAGGAGAGCCACCAACCTGTGAAAGGTCTGAAGAACAAGTCCTATGAGGAGAGGCTGAGGGAACTGGGCATGTTGAGTTTGGAGAAGAAGAGGCTGAGGGGAGACCTCCTTGCCCTCTACATCTGCTTGAAAGGAGGGTGTAGAGAAGTGGGTGTTGGCCTCTTCTCCTAAATGAATAATGACAGGAGCAGAGGAAATGGTCTGAAGTTGCAACAAGGGGGGTTATATTAGGAAGAATGACTTTGCTGAAAAAGTGGTCAGGCACTAGAAGAGCCTGCCCAGGGAGGTGGTGGAGTCACCATCCCTGGAGGTATGTGAGAAACTATGTAGATGTGGCACTTGAGGGCATGCTCTAGTGGCTGAGGCTGTAGGGAGTGGGTTGTGGTTTAGTGTATGGTTGGACTCGGTGATCACAGGGGTCCTTTCCAACCGTGACAATTCTGTGATTCTGGGTTTTCTGAGAAGCTTTCTGGGTATCAACTTTTAGAATCAGAGAATTGTCAGGGTTGGAAGGGACCTTTCAGATCATTGAGTCCAACCATCAACCCAACACCGACCGAACCACCACTAACCCATGTCCCTCAGCACCACGTCTGCCTGGCTTTTAAATACCTCCAGGGATGGTGACTCCACCACTTCCCCGGGCAACCTGTTCCAGTGTTTGATACACCTCTCTGTAGTGGTAGATGTGAATCCAGAGACGTACACCCGAAAACTCAAGCGTCAGTGTGATGATACTGCAAGTTACAGAAAGAACGATGCCACATAATGGGAATTTCAAAACCACAGGTTAAATGTTATCGAGTGTAAGGGGTCAGAAACTAGAAAGCAGATGAGAAACTTCCATTTCAGTCGCTGGGCAGGAGGTCAGGGTACCTTTTGAAGATGACTGAGGAGAAGCAGGCAGCATTTGGGACAGCAAAACGTTTTGGTCACTGATGAGTGAAGCTTGGCAAGGGCTGAATAAGATGGGGATGCACGGGGGGGCTGCCACAGGAGCTGCAATTATGATTCTATTAAATGAAGACACGGTCAAACAAATGGCTCTTCTGGTGAATAGGGCTGTTGATCCAACGGCATTGGGGCCAGGAGGGATTTTCACCGTGGCAACTGAAAATCCTAATTTGGAGGCTGTGAGGGTGGTATTGTCTGAATCTTCTCCTTCTCTTCCTCCTTGTTGAAGGAGAGAAGTGGCTGGACAAGGAGAGGAGCAGGTAAACTTGCATTCAGAGATACCCAAGTGAAGTGATCCTCCAATTTTTGACCATCTCAGGGTGCTCAATACTGTGGACTCCCTGCAGGGGAACCGGCTTGGCTTGCACTCTTAAATAAAGCAGCGCTGCGTAACTGGTTCTGAAACCAGTTCTCTGTGTTATTTCTGGTCATTAGCTAAAGTGTCCTACCCAAAAATGTGTTTTCTCCTGTTTGTTGCTTGGGTGTGCGGTGGGAAGCATCACGCACAAGGATTGCCACCGGTGTCACGTTGGGTTCTGCTGTCCCACAGCAGCTTTTTGATGCAGACCTGAGAAGAAAGTTAA
Source organism: Jacana jacana (assembly GCA_013400555.1). NCBI lineage: Eukaryota > Metazoa > Chordata > Aves > Charadriiformes > Jacanidae > Jacana > Jacana jacana. The sequence continues at coordinate 78,002 of VZTM01004474.1, read as the reverse complement.
GTCTTGGTCGGAAAACTCGATGATTTTTTCGTGTGTAATATCCCAAAACTCTCCCCAACTCCCCCAAACCCCAGTCCTGCTAAGAGTGGACCTCTCCTTTTTGAGTATGCTGTTGGGACCACACCACTGATGTTGTGCCTGGGTTGGAAGAAGGGGTGGTGGTGCTTCTCGCTGGGTTGGAAGAAGGGGTCTTGCTTCTTGCTGGGTTGGAAGAAAGGGTCTTTTCACAGAATCACAGAATGTCAGGGATTGGAAGGGACCTTGAAAGATCATCTAGTCCAATCCCCCTGCCAGAGCAGGAACACCCAGAGCACATCACAGAGTCTTTTAAAGGTATTGAGCTACTAAAATACTGTGGAAGAACTGTGCTCTGTGGGATACTGTCGCTCATCCTGTAGCAGGCTGTAGAGCAGCTGAAGAAGAGGTGACCAAAGGGCTACAACCTACCTCTTCTTTCTCAGTAAGTATATTCTGTGTATGATATTTAGCAAAATCAAGTTGCCTGTGTGGTTCACCTCATTCAAATATACCCTCCTTCTGGTCCCATTCTTGTGTTGGTCAAGTTTTCTGTCGGAGCTCTGCAGTCCTGCCAGCATCCTGTCCTTTTAATGTTCATTCTGGGTAACGTGGGACGTAATTTTCATTCTAAGTCTCCTTAAATAAAATGGAGATCAGTGCTAACAGATAGCAAAAGCTCTGTCTTCCTCTCAGGGAAGGTCTCACAGGCAGTTTCCCAGGTCTGTCGGGGAAGTTGGGCTCCGCTTCTGTCGCGTGGGGAGTGGATCACATCACTGATGGGGATGTGGGCTCCGGCTCAGGAAGGAGCTGGGAAAATGCTGAGCTTCAGTCTTTCAGCCTTTAGTGTCAAGCTGAGTTCTTGGGGAACTTCAAAGGAGAGTTAAAGACAATAAAAAGATCTAACAGGTTTTATCTTCCATTAGCCTGAAATGCAGGAACACTTAGAATTCAGAAGAGATCAGCAAAGTTCACAATATATATGTCGTCTTTATGTGATAAATGATACCTTGCTGTGTCTGTGGTAGGTCATGAGGTACTGACCGGCAGCTCTACTCGTGAGCTGGCGGCTCTGGGTTACTGGGAGTGCAGGGGAGAGCAGCTCCCCTGGCCTCTGATTGGTTTCTGCTAATTTTGAATTGAGATTTGAAATGCTGGGGAAATCTCAGAGGGCAGGAATGGGGCAGATGTCTTGCTGTTAGGTTTTAAAAATGTAAATAAGATGACTAGGAGAACTCTAGTTTCTCAGCTTTATTTCAATTCCCCCCCTTCCAGTGAAGAAGTATATCGGTAAGACAGATCCCCAGATAATTAACTGATCGTGCACATTATAGAAATTATGGAGAAATGGTATTTTTTGGTCAACTATCATGGGTAGCAAAATTTCAGGTTTGATTCACGAAGCCCCAAGTGTTGATGTCGTGGGGTCCTGTCTACGGTTTCCTTGTTACTGCACAGTCCTGTTTGGAAAGGCAGAACAATACAAGCTGCAGTCTCCCGTGGGAAACGAGTTGGGAATTCCTGTGAGTGACATGTTGCACAATGGTTTGAGGACTCCTCATCTGACAGTTTTCATAGAACCATTTCATGGGGAACCAGTTTTTTAGCCCTCACCACCGTACGTTTTTAATGTGACCTGTGCAAGATCTCAGTAATTCATTATTGGTGGAGTTCTCAGCTGACAGACACGTCTGGGAGAGAGAAGGTAAAAAAAAGCCAGGAGTGACAGCAGGGAGAGACGTGTGTCCCTGTGTAGAAGCTGATGCAATCCAAGACGAAGGAAGAAAAGCCATCAGTAGTGTCTGCAGGCAGGTGACATCTCTTGGGAAGCAGTTTGGGTAATTTGCTGTGTGTTTGCAGCACAGATGTCTAGACTGAAGATCCACCATGGTTCCTGTGTCTGTGAGCATCCAAACCAGGATGCTGAGGATCAGGGAATACTCAGCATTAGAATCATAGAATCATTCAGGTTGGAAGAGACCCTTGGGATCATCAAGTCCAACCATCAGCCCTACTCTACAAGTTCTCCCCTACACCAGATCCCTCAACACCACATCTCATCCNTGGACACGATACTCAAGGTGTGGCCTCACCAGTGCTGAGCACAGGGGGACAATCACCTCCCTACTGCTGCTGGTCACACTATATTTTATGCAAGCCAGGATGCCCTTGGCCTTCTTGGCCACCTGGGCACACTGCTGGCTCATGTTCAGCCTCCTGTCGACCAGCACCCCCAGGTGCATTATTGCATTATTGCCTTTGGTGGTGGGATGGTAGCTAAGAGGCGTTGGGTGGTCCTGGTGTCATCAGCTCAAGAATGGGTTTGGTTGGAGGATTGAGCTGTAGGACCAGAAAACTGGTCTTGGGGCGAATGGCTGAGATCACTTGATGTGTGTAGATCATAACGAACAACGCGGTGCAGAGCTTTGCATTCCAGCAGACAAAGTTTGAGGCTTGAAAGCTGAAACAGCCCCTGCCCAGCCTATGCATTATGTGCAAACCCCAGTGTTTTAGCTGTAGTATCAGAGAGCAGCCGGACAGAGTCTGGGGAAGCTCTGTGTGTCGCGTGTGACGGCCAAGAGCCAGTAATTGCCGTGATCTCCTCTGGCCTCTGCCTTCGAGTCCCTGCCAAGCAGTCTGCGTACCAAAGACCTTTGGCAGGCTGCAGCCATTCCTTCAGGCTTCAGCATAACAGTAGCAGTGGCAGTGAGGAATATGATCTCTTTTGTACTTCAGAAACGAAGCTGATCTTCTGGAAAGCGTGCAATCTGCTTTATTTGAAGGGCTCCGCCGCCTGTGCGTAGAAGCGTGGACAGTGGAGACTCCCTGTCTTCACCAAGATAGAGTGTGTGCTTGGTCTCTGTGGGAACATCAGTGTTTCGTGATGGTATTATTAGGTGTAATAGGTAAGGTCCTCATCCTTTGTCCGTGCTCGGATGCACGCTCCTTCTGGATGTTGAATCATAGAACAATTAGAGTTGGAAGAGACCTTAAAGATCATAAAGAGATCATAAAAATCAGACTTGACATTAGGAAAAAGTCTTTCACAGAGAGAGTGGTCAGTCAGTGGAATCAGCTGCCCAGGGAGGTGGAGTCCCCATCCCTGACTGTGTTTAAGAGTAGANGGTGGTGGTGTCCCCATCCCTGACTGTGTTTCAGAGTAGATTGGATGTGGTGTTGAGGGATCTGGTGTAGGGGAGAACTTGTAGAGTGGGGCTGATGGTTGGACTTGATGATCCCAAGGGTCTCTGCCAACCTGAATGATTCTATGATTCTATGATTGAATTCCAACCCTGCCTGCCCTGGGCGGAGACACCTCCCACCAGATTAGGTTGCTTCAAGCCCCATTCAACCTGGCCTTGAAGCCCTCCAGGGGTTGAAGGATACCAACAATTTCCCTGTGGCCTGAAAACGCCTCTGGTAGGAAGGTACTTTAAGAAGTGGTAAATGTTTCCCTTGTGGTTAGCAGATAACTATCTGTCTCTGTCTTCAGTGATTTGGTCTGTTGGCTTCAGGTGTTTGGTTCTGTTGTACAGCTCTTCTCCTCTTTGACTTCAGCTGAGTCCCATTTGTGTCCTCAGCATGAGTTTTGACACCCATCTCTTGGCCGAGCGCTACAGGACTTAGAAAGGATAATTATTGTTGGATGCTTTGTTGGTGTGTGGTGGGTTTTTTTTTTCCCCTGGCTGGAAAGCCTTTCCCAGTTGGGAAGCTGGCCAGAAATGAGGGGGTCACATTTGAAGTTCTTGCTTTACCTGTTGTTAAATCAAGGCGGCTTCTCGCCCATATGCAAGAGGAGGGTGGGTTTGTTCCGTAGTGGCTTCCTTCCTTCCACACGGGCAAATCTGCTTTGCATCCTCACCTTGAGGAACCACCAGATCTGCCCACCTGAGCCAGTTTTCCCTCCATTTTCTGTAAGCTGCCTCTGACCCAGATTTCCTATGGTCAGAAGACTCTGCATGTTTGTTAGGAGAACAGAACCCTCTGGTTTAGGCTCCTGTAACTTTGGGATGATGCGGAAAAGGGGAATGCCACGGCGCCTGATTGGATCAGGTTGTGTGTCAAAAATTCTAGAGCTGAGCTCTGGTGATGGTGCTTGAGTGATTTAGAGCTCGTTTTACTGGAGTTAACGGTGTTAATGAAACCCCCTCTTAAAACTTCCTGTGTCTGAGGTTCCTGCAATGTTTCCCTCCAGCCCTGAATTATTCCCAGTGTGAAGCTGACAGCGGAGCCGGAGAGGACAGTTCTGGAAAGGCTTAACTGGAGCTCCCTGCCCTGTCTTCTTCTCGAGGGTGGTGGGGACAACTTGCCTCCGTTAGGGTCTGCTGGAAGGAGTTGGTTTTCACTTCCTCAGGGTGTCTCATCACCCTTGGAGGACGCTGAGGTTTAGCACCACGAGAAGGGTGGTTTAGCACTGTGTTCTTCGTGCTCCCACGATCTGCTTTCGTACCAGCCCAGCGAGCGCAGACGGGGCGGCAGAAACTTCCCCATTTCAACAGCCCCGAAAAGCGGTGTTGGAGAGTCCATGAACTCTCACTTGCTGGCAGGTAGCTGGGTTCCTAATACCAAACCCAGATAAACCTCACCCAGGCCCTCTCACAGCTCATTGCAATGGTGCTGTATCTGCCAGGCGTGCCATCATGGCCTTGCTCCTCAGAGTTCACAAGGCTCTGCGAGATGCCTTTGCTGTATAATTAACTCCACATCTTTGCCTCTCTTATTTCAGGCTAGAAATCTTCACACAGGAGAACTGGCTGCTGTAAAAATAATCAAGTTAGAGCCTGGTAAGTCTTACATTCTTTTCTCTGTTTTTGAATTGCGCTTTATTTTCTGTATATGGTGGCGGGTGGGGGTGGGCTTTCACAGAATCACAGAATCTCAGGGATTGGAAGGGACCTTGAAAGATCATCTAGTCCAATCCCCCTGCTGGAGCAGGAACACCCAGAGCAGGTCACAGAGGAACATGTCCAGGTGAGTTTTGAATGTCTCCAGAGAAGGAGACTCCGCAACCTCCCTGGGCAGCCCCTGCCAGTGTTCCCTCACTCTGAAGAAGTTTTTCCTCATCTTGAAGTGGAACCTCCTCTGTTCCAGCTTGCACCCATTGCCCCTTGTCCTGTCATTGGATGTCACTGAGAAGAGCCTGGCTCCATCCTCCTGACACTCACCCTTTCCAGATTTATAACCATTCATGAGGTCACCCCTCAGTCTCCTCTTCTCCAAGCTCAAGAGACCCAGCTCCCTCAGCCTTTCCTCCTCTGGGAGATGCTCCACTCCCATTAGGGCTTTGGTTTTGCTGGTTTTTTTTTTTCACACACCCCAGACAAAAAGAAGCATTTGGGGTTGTAGTTTCAGCAGTCAGGTGACAGGAAGCACTACAGGACATACCACTGCTTGTTTCCTCTCTTCCTCTTATCTGCCTTATGGGTTGTGGCGTGAAAAGGTGTTGCAGTTCCAGCGTGCGGTCAGTACAAAGAGAAGATGAAGGACTGGTGGTAAAGGCTGAGCCCTGAGACAGCAGGGAGCTCAGAGAGGGAAGGGACCAGGCAATGATGCTAATGCTCCTCAGGGACACACTGGGGAAAAATAGACTTCTCTGCTTTTTAGTGAGTCATCTTTTTTTCTAACCTCTGAAGGAAGAGGATGGCTCGTACTGTCATCTCCCCGTGTGTTTTCTGCCACTCCTCCTAAAAGCAGGAGACGTGGGAGAAGCTCACTTGCTGCCCAAGAGATGTGCTGAGCTGAAGCCTAATCTGAGTCCCACAGAGAGAGCAGAAATTCTGTCCTGAGTGGAAACGAGGAGCTGCTTCTCTCCTCAGTCATAACTCAGTCCCACCTGAGGATTTTGTATTTGTTCAAAGAAGTGATCACAAAGAAGTGATCTCCCTGAATCACAGAATCTCAGGGATTGGAAGGGACCTTGAAAAATCATCCAGTCCCATCCCTCTGCCGGGGCAGCAACACCCAGAGCAGGTCACACAGGAACGCCTCCAGGTGGGTTTGGAATGTCTCCAGAGAAGGAGACTCCACAACCTCCCTGGGCAGCCCCTGCCAGTGTTCCCTCACCCTCACCCTGAAGATGTTTTTCCTCATATTGAAGTGGAATCTCCTCTGTTCCAGCTTGCACCCATTGCCCCTTGTCCTTGGAGGGGTGGAATCAGCTGCCCAGGGAGGTGGTGGAGTCCCCATCCCTGACTGTGTTTCAGAGTGGATGAGATGTGGTGTTGAGGGATCTGGTGTAGGGGAGAACTTGTAGAGTGGGGCTGATGGTTGGCCTTGATGATCCCAAGGGTCTCTGCCAACCTGAATGATTCTATGATTCTAAGTTTAGATTTTATCCTTACGAATAAAGCTTCAGAGAGGACTGTTTTTAAATGGCAGGAAACATGTTCATTTTTCATACCAGTTCAGTATCACCCAGCTGTCTCCTGGGCCAGCAGAATTTTTCCAATGTGTCTGTTACTTCTGAATAATAATTTTCCAGCCTTTGACAGGAGGATCGATGCTGAGTGCGTGTGCCTCGCCCTGTATTTCTTGCTGGTGAAATCCCAGATGAAAACTCTGAGGCAAGAGTTATAATGTCCTTACAGTTGGGTTTTTTCACCTTCCAAAAAAATGCCTTCACATTTGTTAAAAGATAACAATCCTGTGTGGAATCTCTCCGTATTCCGGGGGGCTGTTTTCAGCCATTTTGAAACGGTCAAGCAGCTCAGCCTGAGTTTGGGTTAAATGCAACAAAATAAAGATGGGGTGTGGGGAAAAAGGACTGGGAACATTTCTAAAATGGGGTGCTTTGGTGGCTTCACCCACGTTTTCTTCCTCTGGAGCAAGTTTATCAGGGAGACTGAAGGGCTGGTTGTAAAGCGGGAGAGGAAGAGATCGGGAGTCCCCATCTATCGCAGGGTCAGAGGATACGGGAGAAGAGGGTTAGGGGTCCATCTTTGTCTTATTTATGGTGCAGACCAGCAGTTGCCTCTCCCTCCTCATGGCATGTTGGTTTCCCTCCTGACCTCTAAGGCATTCCAAGGTGGTTTAGGGGATTTCTGCTGAAACTTTGTGCTTTTAGTGTAAATTAAACGTGACTTGATTGAGGCGGCGCGTGAGAGTGACTCTCCTGCCCGGTGTTCAGGCTGATGCCAGGCCCTTTTGTAAAGCCACCACAGGAAAATTAAGTTGGGGTCTCCCACAAGCAAGAAAAGTATGTTATCCTTTGGCCTGTTTGCTGTGAGATTTCCCCTGAGCGTGGCTGTTCATTCCCAAGCGATACAGATATATAGAGATAATTATTTTTTAACAGTTAAAAGTCCCTAAAATCTGAATATTTTTTGCAGTTGGAAAAATTTGATCAATTCCCACGAATGAAAAAGAAAAGAAAGGCTCAGTTTGACTCTTTAGCTTTGTTTCCTCCTTTTTTCTTGACATTTCCACCGAAGGGCACCAGTGCAGGTAACAAGCAAAGAGCAGCCCGGCCGTGCTGGGGGTGCTGCTGCTCTGCTTTCCTTGGAGCTCTCTCCTCTTCTGGAGTCAGCAAGGTCTTCTGTAGAGACTACAACACAGTTTGGACGTCGGTGGCTGTGGCTCAATCCTTATCATGTGTATGTCCTGTATTTCTGAACCTTCCTGCTCACACTGGGATTAATGGTGGTACGTAGAGAGCAATGGTCAGTGGGCAAAACCTCGGCCATGGCCTTATCTCCCACCAGCCATTCTCGACTCCTTCAGCTGTCCTTTCTGATCCCATTAGGTGGTAACCTCTTTGGAGCAGGACTGCCCATTGCTCTGTGGTTATTTGTGTTTTCTTCTTCTCTGGAGATGGCTTTTATCAATTTAAAGGTAGGACAGGGCGGCGTAAGAGGATGGTTCTCTTGGCCCTGCATCCTCCATCCCATCCCCAGGCTTACTGCATCCCTTGGACCGGGGTGTCTGTTTCACAGGATTACAGGATTTCATTTGGGTGAATTCATTTGGAATGCTAGAGTTTCACTCAGGTGAAAGCAGAGGAGGGGATGGAGCCGGGGGTGGGGACGGGGGTGGCGGGTGCAGCGAGCAGATGGCAGGCTCCGAGCGACAAGGAAATGTGGTTTTCTCTGCAAGATCTGTGAAACTCCTCGTTGCGTTAACTCCTGTTTACACAGGTGCAAAAAGCAACTGTACCAATTTGTGTCAGAGAAAAACGCACGAGAGACTATTAAATACAAAGATCCCCCTTCACTGTCCTGCCAAAGAGGTGTTTTGGAAGGCTGGAGGTCGAGGAACCCTGGGGAGGCTCAGGGGAGAAGCTGACACCGCTGCCTTTGGGTGACTGCAAGTACTAACCTTTCCTTAGCAAACCAGGGCTGCTTTTATTCCCTAATAAGTGATAAGACTAACGAGGCAACAGTTAAGCGCAGTGGAAACCACAGCAGGGATCCCTCAGTCCCTCCTCAGCAGCGGGTGGAAGGCTGTGGCCAGCGTTTGGGGCCAGTGGCGCCGGGGAAGGCAAACCACCGCGGTGTTTATCTCCTGGCAGGGCTACGGTGGGGCAGAGCAAGGCTTTGAGGAGAGGAAAAAAGGAGGGTATTACCCTGCTTTCAACACAGGGAGAGGCTTCCTTGAGGGTTCGTGTCGCTGCCCATGACCCACAGGAAGTAGGTCTGGTTTTATCGTGAATTGGAAGAGTTGCTTTGAAAGCTGAACTGAAAAGAAGGTGAATTCTCTGCCCTTAGAGCTGAGGGAAGAGCAGGAACCAACAGAGGCCGAGCAGCCCCTGCCTTTGCTTGGTGCTGCTTCAAGGCTGCGGTGAAGAGGGGAAGACTTTGGCCCAAAGTCACCACTGCTGAGAACCCTGGTTTAATTAGCCCTGATGACCACGTCTTACCTGTTCCATTATGTTGCTGGTCTGACTTGCCACAGGAGAGCGACTTCTTCTAGGGTGGCTTGGTTGGTTTTTGTTTTGTTTTCCTCCAATATACATCTCCTGTTCAACATTGCCAGCCTGATCTCCATCCACAGCCTGTACACCCGCAGCCTCTTGGTGGGCATGGGGAGGGTCCTTTTGTTTTTTAAGGAGGTTTTGCAGCATTTGTTTACTTGTTTTATTTATTTTTAGTTCTCTGGGACGTCCGCTGCCTCTGCTGGGCGGTCGGGCTGGGGCTGTCTTTGCAGGAAGACATAGCTGTTCAGATTTTAAAGAGTAATAATTCATCTGCTCCCCACTTCAATGTTTCTGACTAATTGCAAGGGTTTCCAATAGCTTTGTAGGGCTGTACTTGCAGAGCACCATCAATTTTCCTGGACCAGAAGCTGGTGGTCACCCCAAGGGAGCGCAGCCCCTTCGAGCACCAGCACGAGCTCCTGTCAGACCATAGGGTACGACTAGAAAAAAGACCAGTAATAAATTTCCCAAGTTAGTCACCAGAGAAACCAGCTTGTGATTTACATACGCTGTCTTGTGGAGAGGAGAGGAGGAGGTGGCTCCTGGATGGGCGTTAATTAGCAGATGGGAAAATAAGAGCTCCAAAATCAACGCTTGATTAATACATGGAGGGGGAAACTGGGAGCAGAAGACAAAAGACTCTGAAGCAGAGAGTGCCCCAGAGGAGGTGAGGAATGCCTCAAATTAAAAGCCACAAGAAACTGCACACAATAAGATGGCAGTATTTGGGGGAGAAACCTGGCAAAACTGCTGCAATGGCGGGTGGGGATGAACTGTGGGGTTTTTTTGGTAGCACTCCCTCGTCTGCTGCAGGTACCGAGCCGGTGGGCAAAGAGACCCCAACAGGAGTATGGAATTTATTTCATCTGCTGTTACCTTCCTTTGTGGGTTTTTCAGACAAAGGAAATAAACTCTCTGCTCAGAAGGTGACTGTCTTTAATCTGTTTGAATTTTGGGGCAGTACACTGGGTCTGCTGCCGGAGTCACTGAAGCTCTGCTGCTAAAAATCCAGAGAGACAGTGGTTTGCACTGGTGGGTTTTTTTATTATTTTTTATTTTTTGGCATCGACTTTGGAGAGCATTAGGCAAAAGCATTATGGCACGCTGATGACATTTCCCAGCATTCACTGAGTACAAATGCTTCAAATAATTTGGGAGCCAATTTCTATTTCAGAAACTAATCCAACTGTACTCAGCAGCGCGGAAGCCAAAACCATCTGAAACACTAAAGCCACTTCCTTCTATGGGTTTAGCAGATGAATCGAGAGGGGAGTCAAGAGAGAGAGGTAACAATTTGCCAGTGCAGTTTTCTGCCACAGAACCTTCTTCCTGGGGAAGTATAATAAGCAAAAATGTGTGCAAATATTTTCTTGGCCGTTGTAAAAGCCGCTGTAATGATAAATATTGCCCTCAGAGACCTTGGAGGCTCATAGGGCTGGGAGTGATCTGTGGGGCTTGGTAACTTTTGCAAAGTTACAGAAGAATCTTGTCTGCTGGGTTTAGTCTGTTCCAATGTTTGTGGTTTCCATCTGAGGTACCTGGTGAAGCCAGAAGCAGCCAGTTACCTATTTCTGGTTGGATCTTAAACTGGAGCTGGAACTGTTCGAGGAGAAATAGCCATCCACAGAAGCATAGAATGGTAAGGGTTGGAAAGGACCTTAAAGGTCATCTCATTCCATCTACCCTGCCCTGGGCAGGGACACCTCCCACCAGACCAGGTTGCTCCAAGCTCCATCGTGCAACCTGGCCTTGAACCCCTCCAGGGATGGGGCAGCCACAGCTTCTCTGGGCAACCTGGGCCAGGCTCTCACCACCCTCACAGCAAAGAATTTCATCCTAATACCTCATCTCCATCTCCCCTCTTCCAGTCCAAAACCCTTCCCCCTCATCCTATGGCTCCCCTCCCTGATCCAGAGTCCCATCCCAGCTTTCCTGGAGCCTCTTTAGGGACTGGAAAGGGCTCTCTAAGGTCTCCCTGGAGCCTTCTGTTCTCCAGGCTGGACCTCCCCAACTCTCTCAGCCTGCCCTCCCAGCAGAGGGGCTCCAGCCCTCCCAGCATCTTTGTGGCCCCCTCTGGGGCCATTCCAACAGGTCCATGTCCTTCCTAGTCTCACTGACGTGCGGAGGTGTGCAGTGCTGGGTACATTCAGAGCCTGGTTCGTTATGTTTGGTTTGTACAGATGGTTCAGATGTGGAGATACTGCACACAGGAACAGAGCCACGGGGCCATCAGGCTGCCACGGTGGTTTGTCCTCCCCTGAATCACAACTGCAGCACAGCAGAGTCCAGGGCACTTTGGGTCTGAAGAAGGGTGTTTTGGTAACGCAGCCTTATTCTCTGTATAATAAGTCCCTTAGGGATGCTGTGAGCCGTGGAGAAGAACAAGCCCGGGGCTTATTTAAACTAAACCTGCTGGGGCTGAGCTGTTGTTGGCAGCGCCTGGGGTTGAAGAGATATGAAAATAACTCCTCACTGCTCTGTTACACCTTCAGCACCTTGTGGTGTGCAACCCCAAGGGCTTGGGGATCGTGCCCTTTGTGTGTGGCAGTTTAAATGGACACGGGCTGTATGTGCTGAGCTGGGGCTGGTCAGACCCTGCCACAAGTCCTCGCTTCTGATTTCCGTGCTCGGGGCCACCTCCCGTGGCATCAGGCTGCCATCACCGTAGCCTGGGGGACACCAACACTGTTTTGTGGGGAGAGGATGGTGTGACACCATCGCTGTGTCGCTCTGGGAGTTACCCAAGGGCTGGATGCCTGAGTTTCCCAGTGTTTCAGAGCCCTTAAAGCCCTGACGTGGCCTTGTGCCGTGCCATGTCCAGAGTGGTACTGCCACAGTCCCGCACAGCTGCTCAGCCTGCAGAGCAGACACAAAGCCCAACAGAGACAGCCTGGTCTTCTCATGTACAGTGCCCAGCATTTTAATCGTATTTAACTTCTTAAAGGCTGGCCTAATTTGACTTTGCATATTTACAACCCATTTATAATCTTGTTATTCTTCTTGCAGAAATGTCTGTATCCAGAGCCAGTGAGGTCACGTTTGCATGCAGTGTGAGCTTTAGAATCCTAGAATCATTTAGGTTGGCAGAGACCCTTGGGATCATCAAGTCCAACCATCAGCCCCACTCTACAAGTTCTCCCCTACACCAGATCCCTCAACACCACATCCAATCTACTCTGAAACACAGTCAGGGATGGGGACTCCCCCCCCTCCCTGGGCAGCTGAATCCACTGACTGACCACTCTCTCTGGGAAAAACTGTTTCCTCATGGCCAGCCTAACCCTCCCCTGCTGCAGCTTGCAGCCATTCCCTCTCCTTCTATCGCTCATTGCCCGTGAGAAGAGACCAGCACCAACCTCTCTGCAATGCCCTTTCAAGCAGCTGTGGAGAGGGATGAGGTCTCCCCTCAGCCTCCTCTTCCTCAAACTAAACAATCCCATGCACAACACAGAGCTGCTTGGGTGAAGAAGGTCAGCAGGAGGAGCTGGGATGGGGGAAGGAGGTATTATGAGTAGGAAAGGAGCTTGAAAGATCACACATCTTCTTTGCTGTGAGGGTGGTGAGAGCCTGGCCCAGGTTGCCCAGAGGAGCTGTGGCTGCCCCATCCCTGGAGGGGTTCAAGACCAGGTTGGAGGGGGCTTGGAGGAACCTGCTCTGGTGGGAGGTGTCCCTGCCCAGGGCAGGGAGCTGGAATGACGCGGTTTTTAAGGTCCCTTCCAACCCAAACAGTTGTATGACATTTTAGTTGGAAGGTAATGCAGAGCCTGATGCTTGGGGTGAAGGCAGGTTGCAAAGGGTTTTTTTTTTTTGATGGTGAATTAGGAGGACACATCATTTGACAAAAAACATGAAGAAAAATAACAATAGCAAGATGGCAGCGGTGAGAAGGGGGAGTAAAACTGGGATCACGAAAGGCTGAGCTGTACAACAGTAATTAGGCAAGGAGAGAAGACAAGAGATGAAAGCATTAAGGGGTAGGAATATAGATTATGTGTCGGCACAGCAGCTCATCAGTAGGATCCAAGCAGGGCAGAGGAGAACATACACAGGGAAAGCGTTTGTGGTGTCCAACCGGCCGCTCCAGACACTTGTGTGCTACTTATGGCCGAGCACGTGGCCAGCAGTAATGTCAGTGCCGAGATAATCAGTACCAGCAGTGGTGAGCAGTTGGCAGCTGGATGCCTGGCAGGAAAATTTGCTGGTGGAAACATCATTGTTTCCAAATAACTGTTTCCTGCTCGGAATCGAGTTTCTGAGCTTCGCGTTTGGGGAATTTAAATTCTTTTCTGTCGGGCTGCAGGTTTCCTTGAATCCCAAGAAAAGAGGTATGGATAAAACAGCTCGGATGCTCGCGTGCTGTTTCGATTGCTCTCCTTCTCAAGGATGTGAAACTTCTTAAAAGGCTTGTCCTGGGTTTTAAAACTGGTTGGTAAAGGGCAGTGCAGGTCTGGGGGCAGCTGTGTTTGGGACGGGGTGCTGGGAATGCCACGCACCCTCTCCACCCTCCCTACAATATTCTGGGGCTGTTGTTCAGGTGTGTTGGATGTCAGGGTGTCTTAACTGAGGGTTGGAAAATGTCTCAGGAGTGAAACTCAACGGGAGTAGAGGCGAAAGACTGGCAGCAAACTCACATCCAAGCAAAAGCCTGTACATTGGGAAAGCCATCCTTTTCATCGGCAGGGCCTGAACCCTCACCAGGCTCAGGGAAGCGGTTTGGAGCGAGTGGTTGGGAACTGGGGAGCGCAAGGGGTGCCTGGTGATCAGCACAGAGGAGCTGATGGCCTGTGGGTATTGCCTGGCCGTGGAGTCTGTAAACTGGGGCGAATGGTTTCCGCGAAGCTATGGCTGCTGTGGGGCTCTCTTTCCTTGTTCTGAAATGCAGGTTGTGGAAGTCAAAAAACCCATTTGAGGAGTGGTCCCAACAGAGGTGATGGTTGCTTCTGCTGAGGAGCTCAGGAGGTGGACGTCTCTTGGTTGTTGGAGTTGTAGGGATACAGTGAGAGCGTTAGTGCTCAGTGGCGATGAAGAGCAGGGTCATGCCATCCTTCAGCTTCCCAGACGGCGATATCCGCCCGGCCCCGCTGCTGAACGGCATCTCCCTTCTGAATAACAAATTGTAGTTAATTACAGCGTTAAAAACCCCAGGTCTGCAAAGTCTCTTGGCAAGGAAGGTTTCGGAGCCCACGTCACACCTCCTCCAGGCAGCCTGACGTGTCCATCCAGCGTGTTGGAGCCCGTGAGGACAGCGCGTTGAGGGCATTAGCTCTGGGCAGAAGAGTTGGCTGGCACCTTGAAGATCTGGCCTCTGAATAAATGCTTCTGTCCCACCCTCTGGTGACACCGTGCACATCTCCCAGTGCCGTCAGTTCCCTCCTCCCAGTTGCGTGTGAGTCCTGGATGCTGCCTGCCCGTCCCTCCCCTCTGTTCCCGCACAGCGTCAGCTGAAGTAATGCAGAATAAACCAATTTAAAACAGCAACAACGATGAATTTCTTCCCTCTGGACAATAAAGGGATTCACAGCTGACCCAGGAGGAGCTGTGAGAAGCGACCCTGCAGCTTTTTGCAGCATGGGACTACTCAAAGCAGTCAGTGGAGCACATGAAACTGTGACCAGAAGTAAACTTGCTTAAAAACCATCCATGTTCAGAAGACCTAGTACGGCTGTGTGATGGGCACCAGAACCTTTGGCTACTTCCCGTGCTCCAGAGTTGGGTGTGTGGATCCAGCATACACTTGTTCTCCGTGTAGGACAACTTAGCAGGACATAGAATCACAGAATGGTTTGGGTTGGAAGAGACCTTAGAGATCATCCCGTTCCAACCCCCTGCCCTGGGCAGGGACACCTCCCACCAGACCAGGTTGCTCCAAGCCCCATCCAACCTGGCCTTGAACCCCTCCAGGGATGGGGCAGCCACAGCTTCTCTGGGCAACCTGGGCCAGGCTCTCACCACCCTCACAGCAAAGAATTTCATCCTAATATCTCATCTTGATCTCCCCTCTTTCAGTGTCAAAACCTTCCCCCTTATCCTAGGGCTTCCTTCCCTGATCCAGAGTCCCTCCCCAGCTTTCTTGCAGCCCCTTTAGGGACTGGAATGGGCTGTGTGGTCTCCCCAGAGCCTTCCCTTCTCCAGGCTGAAGAACCCCAGCTCTCTCAGCCTGTCTATACCTGCCAGTTTCACATAGGTGAGGAGAAGCATCTGCAAATAATTCACTAATGTCAAGAGGCCATCAGCTTTCTCGATGATCTCCTCTTTAAATACAGCTTTAGTTTGAATGTACCAGGCCCTTACTTCGCTTAGCTTCTGCAATCCCATGCGCTGGCATCCCACGGTGCTCCGGCTGGGGAGTCTCCTCTCTGCCAGCTGGGCTGGGAGAAGGACCCAGCGGGTTGTGCCAAGCGGAGCAGCCGCCACCGTGGGCTGCCATCCCATGGGAGGAGGAGCATATTGCATGGGGTGTGCCTGCTCCCTAGAATCATAGAATCAGATCAGATAGGTTGGAAGAGACCCTTGGGATCATCAAGTCCAACCATCAGCCCTACTCTACAAGTTCTCCCCTACACCAGATCCCTCAACACCACATC
>VZTM01004474.1:44950-62296 GCA_013400555.1 Jacana jacana | reverse complement strand
GCAGGACCTGGCACTTGGCCTCGTTGAAGGCCATGCCATTAACATTGGCTCATCTATCCAGTCTATCCCAGTCCCTTTGTAGAGCACCCCTGCCCTCAAGCAGATCAACACTCCCACCCAACTTGGTGTCATCTGCAAACTCACTGACAGTGTTTTCTATATCCCTATCGACATCATCAATGAAGATATTAAAAAGGAAAGGCCCCAACACTGAGCCCTGAGGAACCACTTGTGACCGGCCGCCAGCTGGATTGAACTCCATTGAGCACCACCCTTTGGGACCCTCCTTCCAGCCAGTGCTGGATCCAGCAGATCCTACGCTCATCCCTGGCCTCCTCTGCCTCTGGCTGCGGAGGTGCACGCCGAGAGCAGGGAGCCGCAGTGAGTCACTGCGCCGCTTGGCTGCTCTACGGCAGCTCCCAAGGCCTTGGTTTGGCTCCTCACACCGCACAGCCCATAATTGCAAACATGTGAGCGGACAAAAAAGGACATTTTTCCAATTCCGTGTTATTGAGCATCGAGCCATCCCCGATGAGTAAAACAGCTGAAAATCTCTTTGTGTGGATATACGTTATCACCTTTGATCTAATTCTTTTCTGTTCCCCTTGCTGTCTCCCTCTCAATGAAGTATTTTCTACAAATTCTTTGTCTTACTCTCGTCAATTCTTTTTCTTTTTTCCATGCTGTCCAAGGATTATTTAATTTTTGCCCTATTCCAGTGTCTCTTGCCAAGATTAATACTCCAGCTGCCTGGAAACTCTGAATTCCTTTGTTTTGAATTCATTCTGGTCGTCTTCGAACGACTATACATCTTCTCCCCTATCTCTGGGTCTGATCTTTGGGAATCATTTTCTGCTCACTTTAACCAAACTTTTCTCATGGATACTTTTCTTCTTTCTATCTGTTTGCTCCTTTTCTGTTAGCTCCCTGTCTGTATTCAGCCTGCATCCCCCTTTCCTCTTCCCGATCCTTTTTTCCCCCCCTTTTTCTGCAGGCAACCCCATTTCTTGCATACATTTTTCACTTTTTAATTGCAAATTAAGAGGTCATCTTTTCTGTCTCCCTCTACTACAGACAGGATCAGCCTCAGTCGCTCTGATGGGGACTTTTTTAGTGTTTTCTTGGAGGGCAACAAATTTTTAGGAGGGCAATGAAGCTGGGGAAGGGCCTGGGGCATAAATATTATGAGGAGCGATTGAGGGAGCTGGGAGTGTTTAGTTTGAGGAAGAGGAGGCTGAGGGGAGACCTCATCCCTCTCTACAACTGCTTGAAAGGGCATTGCAGAGAGGTTGGTGCTGGTCTCTTCTCACGGGCAATGAGCGATAGAAGGAGAGGGAATGGCTGCAAGCTGCAGCAGGGTAGGGTTAGGCTGGACATGAGGCAAGAATTCTTCCCAGCAAGAGTGGTCAGAGCCTGGACTGGGCTGCCCAGGGAGGGGGTGGAGTCCCCATCCCTGACTGTGTTTCAGAGTGGATGAGATGTGGTGTTGTGGGATCTGGTGTAGGGGAGAACTTTGTAGAGTGGGAATGATGGTGGGACTCGATGATCCCAAGGGTCTCTTCCAACCTGAATGATTCTAGGATTGTATGATTCTACGATTTGAAATGTCCTACTAATGTTTTCCTGCCTCAGTGAAGTGTTTCTCTGTACAATTCAGCTTGAAGAAGCCTTTGAGGATTTACTGAAATCAGTCAACACCAGTCTGTTCCCTTCTAACTTTGCCTTTTATAGTTCTTTATTTAAAGTACAAGACCGGTGATCTCTGAGACATAAGGGTTGTGATTGTTTGGAAATTGTTATGCAAAATTGGCCCTTGTTTTCCCTATATTATCTGTAAAGAGCTGCTACATATTGGTGTGTGTCTGAAGAGCCAGGGTTTCCAGAGGACTTGGAAAGGCCTTGGGACCAGTAGCTCGGTACTGGCCGATGCAGGTCCTGCCGGTGATACCCTCACCCAGGGAAGTTCCTTCAAAGCACAGCAAATAAAAACCTTTATTTTTCAAGAAATTATTAACAATATTAGCCATGTGCTGACTTGTGAAACGACCGGCTGAAGAATCCAAAGTGATTTACCACAGTGTGTGGGGCATCTTGGCCTTGTCAAATAAATTATGGGGAGCAGCAGTGCAAAGCAGCTCGTGATTTCTGCTTTGCACATCCCTGACTGTGACAGCAGGAGACAACTTTTCCTTAGGGAAACTTTAGGGAAAGTAAACACAGAAAGCAAATTTTGTTATTTTTTCCCTTGAGAGAATATGGTGGCTACCACGTTGTCTGGAACAGCATTTGTCCTGGTGGACACCAGAATGCCCGTGAGCCAGCAATGGGGCCTAGTGTCTGAGAAGGCCAATGGCATTATGGGAGGCATCAGGAGAAGTGTGGCCAGATGGTGGAGGGAGGTCATCCTGCCCCTCTGCTCTGCCCTGGGGAGGCCCCATCTGGAGCACTGGGACCAGTTCTGGGCTCCCCGGTTCCAGAAGGACAGGGAACTGCTGGAGAGGGTACAGCAGAGGACCACAAAGATGGTGAGGGGCCTGGAGGAAAGGCTAAGGAGTTGTGTCTTTTTTAGTCTGGAGAAGAGAAGGCTGAGGGGGGATCTGATCAAGACTGAGAAATACTTGAATGGTGGGTGTCAGGAGGATGGGGCCAGTCTGTTTTCAGTGGTGGCCAGTGACAGGGGAAAAGGAAACCGGCACAAACTTGTACATAAGAAATTCCCTCTAAAGAAGAGGAGGAACTTCTTGGCTGTGAGGGTGGCAGAGCCCTGGCAGAGGCTGCCCAGAGAGGTGGTGGAGTCTCCATCTCTGGAGACATTCAAACCCCACCTGGACTCGTTCCTGTGGGACCTGCTCTGAGTGGCCTCGCTCTGGCAGGGGGTTGGATTAGATGATCTCCAGAGGTCCCTTCCAACCCCAGAGCATTCTGTGATTTGGTCTAAAACCTAAAACCTTTGTCTAAATTTGAGTCTTTCACGTCTTTGAAGCAGTTACAGAGTTTTTGCTCACGCCAAAGGAAGCTTGGAGGTAGTCACGTATATCTGTGTGTGATCAAAAAAAGGGTGTCTGGGATGGCCTAATAGGTTCTTTATCACGCTGTTGCTCTGCAGAGGGAGGCTGCTGGGCTGTGCTGATGTTATTTGATAAGTCATGGCTGGGGTTCAGGCTGATCCCTGCCTCTGGAGCAGCCCCAGCGCTGGGTCTTAGCCTGCCCCGAGCTTTGGGAACCCAGAGCTGCCGTGTCTGAGTGCTAGATTCTGGGGAGAACACCCTCTGTTTGGAAACCATCTCAGTGGGATTTAATAGAAGCATACCAGTGATTTGCCCAGCTCTCAGATATTTCAGTTTGCTTCATTGCATCTGTAAAATTATTATTATTTTTTTAATTTATGACAGCTTTTATCCTTTTAAATTAAAGTGGCAGAAACATACCCCGGCTATTGCTCTGCTCATGTGTTTTTTGGTAGAATTTTTGTTATTTTTTTATGTGAAGGCCACTTAGGATGTGCAAATGTGCTTCTGCAGCCGTCCTCATCCAAAAACCGCCCTCCAAAGGCGGCAGCCCGTGTGCTGAGGACTCTCTGCTTCTCTTCTGAGTCAGCAGCGGCCGAGTGGGCGTTGTGGGCCATATGCTCCATCGGGGTCGTTTTGAAACGAAATACTTTTAATAAAAAGAGCCTGTGGTATGTGATCTCGTCTGGTTTCAGGCTCTGGAACTGGCTTGCAGTGATTTATTTCCTTCCCCCGCCACCCCCAACTCCGTGGCGCTGAGCTCCGTGTCCCAGTAAAGCTGGTCCCGCTCCAGCTGGGACCATTCAGGCCTGCCCCGGAGCTGGCTCCTGTTTGTTCTTCGAGAAGTGTTAATAGAGAATGCAAACTGAAAGGATCTGACTGTGGGCCCTTCCTCCTTGTTTTTTTTTTTTTCAGGAGACGACTTTTCATTGATCCAGCAAGAAATATATATGGTGAAGGAATGCAAGCACTGCAACATCGTCGCCTACTTTGGGAGCTATCTCAGGTAAACCCCACTCTTGATCCCTCTGCTTCTGGTTCTCTCACAAGACAGTGCTCAGTCTGGGTTAGTGCCTACATCCTCTCTCAGTGGTGAGTTCTTGGTTCCCAGTTGCCTTTAAAAAAATAATAATTAAAAAATGAAGTGACTAATGCTTTGTTTTTTTCTGCTGGCCAAAAGGCTGGAATATTTTTATCACTAGGAACAGAAAGAAACATTTCCCCTAAGAGACGCTTGCGACACGTTCAATCCTACTCACTTGTGGGGCAGATTTTTCAAGATTTATAGGTTCTAGTGTATGTGTCCTGCTTTAGGAGGGGAGTTGGACGAGATGACCTCTAGAGGTCCCTTCCAACTCTGGTGACTCCCTGATTCCATTATATAAAACAAGCTCATTGTCTATAAATCTTACAAGGAGCGATTGAGGGATCTGGGATTTAGTTTGAGGAAGAGGAGGCTGAGGGGAGACCTCATCCCTCTCTACAGCTGCTTGAAAGGGCATTGTAGGGAGGTTGGTGCTGGTCTCTTCTCACGGGCCATTAGGGATAGAAGGAGAGGGAATGGCTTTTTAAGTAACCTGTTCAACCCAAATGAACTTCCAAGTGGCAAAAATATAGTTAAATTTCTAAATCCATGATGCCCATTTTGGAGGCCAGAAACAGGCTGTTTCAGTTGAAGATGGAGACTGAGTTCAGTGTGGAATGTCATGTCCTCTTGCTGGTAGCAGGTAAAGCTTGGGTGTTTCTTCGACATATTCCTTATTGCAATTAGGGGGTTAACATGACATCTTTTAGGCCTGATAACATTTAAAGGGAACATTTGTTCAGCGACTTTGGCATGAAATTTTCATTTTGATGAGAGTTTGTATTGAGAATATTAATACCACGTACACAGTGTCACCGCTGGTCACGTGTCAGGGCGTGTATTTTTAATGAGGGGTGAGCAAGACTGATTTATGGCTTCAAGTTGGACCAGGGGAGGTTCAGATTGGAGGTCAGGAACATTTTCTTTTCCCCAGAAAGGGTTCTCAAGCCTTGGGCTGGGCTGCCCAGGGAGGTGGTTGAGGCACCATCCCTGGAGGGAATGAAAAGCAGGGCTGACACAGTGCTCAGTGACAGGGGTTAGTGATGGGTTTCATCAGAGTCAGGGTGACTGGATGGATCTTAAAGATTCCCTTCCAACTTGGGCAATTCTATGATTCTAAGACCAAGAGAAAATAATTGAAATAATCACAATTAACTCTGTGGTGTGTCCAGAGCAGTCACCTTCTGATGCCTGTGTTTTGATTTCCAGCCGTGAGAAGCTGTGGATATGCATGGAATACTGCGGTGGGGGATCCCTCCAGGATATTTACCACGGTACTTCCAAACTTATTTTAACATTTGCACCTTTGGGAAGCTTTCTACAAAGAAGCAAAATAAAGAATAAGTGAAAACTAACAGGGAATGGTTGGTACTGGCCGGGCCCTGCACGCGTTCCTTCTTAGGGCACGAAGAAGCTACAGTCAACAGATTCTGTTGAGAGTGCTTCTTAAAGACAGTGCCTGTCATTTTTAGGTTAATCCCCTATCATTCTAGGCCAGAACATGCTTAATTTCTTTAATCTTAGGGGTCTGACCCAAAGATATATTGATTTATTCCAGCAGAGAGCTCTTGAGGAGGAGTTGGCTCCTCTTGGCCTCCTGCCTCTGAACGCCATCTCCAGAAGCAGGTGATTTGCCTTCTGAAGGGGTGTAAAAAAGACCTCTTAAAAAATTCACAACCAGAACTCACACTGATTGAATATGGCAATTACACACGTTGTGAGGAATCTCCAGATTTGATCTTTAAAGGGTAAAGACTGACTCTTGTTCCTGCTCCTGCGCGATATCGTACCACTCTCTTATTCTTACGTTCCCCTCGGAGGTTTCATCTAGAGTTGTGGATTCTGTAGCAGGATTTATCTGAGTTGTTGGAAAAGCAGTCTGGGGACTTACTCTAAATGGTAACATGAAGTTTTTGAATACCAGGACTCTTTCAGCTCTTAATAATAATAGCTTTAAAACAAACATAAACCCCCTGCTATAGAACGTTGCCATTTCTAATAATAAAAAAATTAGCAGAAATCACTTTTCTTGGGTTTTTTTCACCTTCTTCAGAATGCAGGATGTTACACTGCTACCAAGTCACTTGTAAAATGGGAATTAGTTTTCTGTGAAAGCAGGTTTTCTTGTCACTGTGGGTATTGCCTTCTGCTGTCCTGCTGGGTTTTTGATCGCAGGAAGCCTTTCTGTAAGAGAAGCGAACAAACCCCTCTTTTTCAGCTCAATGTGAAATACACATGAAATTGGTCTTTAGCTTTTGCACAGAGATACCTCTTTCTGGCTGCTTCAGGATGTTATTTTTGTGGGTTGTGGACTTACTGCCTTTCTAATCTTTGTTTTCAGTCACAGGACCTCTGTCAGAGTTGCAGATCGCGTATGTTTGCAGAGAAACTTTACAGGTACTGTGCTTCTGCAGGGGTACCATAAAGCCTTGGCTCCAAGGATAGAAGGTAGATGCAGAAGGTGATTTTGGAAAGCACTGAAAGTGCCATCACTTACACTCATAGGCACTGGGAATCCGGCTGAAGTATCCAGATTGTAAATTAAAATTGGTGAGAAACTCCCATAAGGCAGCGCAAAGAGTTGCTTAAAATCCTTGGCAGAGTAGGGCTGCTTCCGTGCTGTGATTTGCAAAGGAGTTTACACAAGAGCAGACATCTGGCACTGGCCCAGGTTGCCCAGAGAAGCTGTGGCTGCCCCATCCCTGGAGGGGTTCAAGGCCAGGTTGGACGATGGGGTTTGGAGCAACCTGGTCTGGTGGGAGGTGCCCCTGCCCAGGGCAGGGGAGGTGGAATGAGATGATCTTTAAGGTCCTTTCCCACCCAAACCATTCTATCACTCTGTGATTCTATCTCTGTGGATCCCACAGTGGGACCAAAGTACTGAATCTCAGTCCTGCTCCTATTCCTTGGGTTTCAGGGAAGCTGCCACAGACAAATCTGTGCAGGTTGTGAGCACAGTGTGTCTGGGCTGGTGTCAGCCCTTGTTCTGACAGCGGAGGATTAGGACAATTTTTTGAATTTCCTTGCAGAAAACAGCTAATTCCTGGTAAACGAGGGTAAGTAGCTGAGTAATGAAGGAGAAATAAATTAAGGCACATTTTAAACTGCCTGCTTGATCTGAGGCAGTAAATCTTAATAATTTGTAGAGGAAAAAATACTGCAGCCAGATGACTAAAATCCTCTTTCACGTTGTGCTTGCTAATGACTGTAGAAATGCGAGGTAAGATGATGCAGGCAGCTTGTTTCCTAAAGGAGCTTTTCTTTCCCTTCCCCATTCTCTGTGTATCCATGAATAATTCCGTGAGAGACTCACGGGGCCACACACCTTCCCCTGAAGCGGTGGCTGAACTGGTCGCTGCTGGAGGCGGGAGCTTGGCTGTTCTGTGCCCCTTCTCATCTTGCTGGGGGGACTGGTAGTGCTGGAAGGGCAGCTTGAGGGCTAAACACCTGCTTGTTGAAACCTTCAGGACTTCAAAACTAAGAGTTTATTTTAGTAAAGGGAAAAGGTGGCGTATCTTGAGGTTTGTTTTGAACAGACATTCAAATTAAGTGCTGCACCAGGGCTGGCTTATGCAAGTCTTTGCTTGTATGGAAGGGAGCTGGGAGGGAGGAGGAGCACAATCCCCGACCTCTTATCTGCAGATCTCAATCTGCTCCACTTCCAATTCAAATGCATCGAGTAATTTCAGTTTATTAAACGGGCTGGGCTGGCGTTGGAGTGTGTTAAGGAACTGCCAAATGACCCCTGTGTGTCTCTCTTGTTTCCAGGGTCTTGCCTATTTGCATATGAAGGGCAAAATGCACAGAGATATAAAGGTAACTCACAGAAACTTACCTTAAACTTTCTGGTGCGGAACAATATTGCCGGTGAAGCATTTTAACTTTCTGTTTCTCCCGTTTCAGGGTGCAAATATCCTACTAACAGACCACGGAGATGTCAAATTAGGTAAGTTGCCTGAATTTCCTAAGAAGTCAGAAAGCCAATGGGAACGTTATCACTCGATGGGTTAAAAGCCACGGTGCCAGCTGGGACACTGGGATTCAGCGAGTTGCCTTTTACTTTTCTCATTCCATTAAAAACCAAAAGCAAACAACAAAAGCACGGGGCAGGATGCAGAGAGACCCTGCTTCCCGAAGCAGAAGACTGGGCTTTTGTGAGGCTTTGTTTTGTGTGGAGCAGTACAGGCAGTACAGCAGAGATTACGCTGGCTACAAAAGGCGCAGCGCGGCGCGGCCCATGTCCCATATTGTTGCAGTCTCATTAGATGCTGTTCTCAGGGCCACGTAGGATGCTCTGCAGGATGTTCTTGTTTTTATTTGGGCCAGCAGTTGATGATAGAAAGCCTCTATCCGTGGGCTTGCGTGCCAATGAGACGAGAAGTTTTGCATTCTCTCAAGAAGTTCCAGATAATTCCTGTTCTTTCCACCAACAAGCCTTGAAGCCTCCCAGGTTGCCCTGGAATTGGACGGGTCGGGGTTATCTGGGTGTCAGTGTGTTTGTTCCTGGCCAGAATGGCCTCCGAGGATCCACTCTGTGAGACAGTGTCTCCTGAGGAAACAGGGGCCCTGGTCCCTGCTGTGCCTCTTGCCCAGTGTGTGACACTGGGCATTTCCACTCGTGGAGAAGAGGAATCTCTCCTCTTTTTGGAAGCACTGTGAGGTCTATGGAAGAAAAAACTCACATGAAATCCATATTACTGGCTTCCTCCAGTAATGCTTTGCATTTAAGGCTGAATCTCTTGTGATCTGAGCATTTTGCCTTCAAAACCCTGACCTGCCTGTCTGCTGCCTCGCATCACAGAAGTCCATGTGTACCTAGGGCTCTGCAGGGAGCAGGTATCCTGGGAGACTGAATGAGATGCTCAGTCACAGAATGACAGAATCACAGAATGCTCTGGGGTTGGAAGGGACCTCTGAAGATCATCTAGTCCAATCCCCTGCCAGAGCGGGGCCACCCAGAGCAGGTCCGTCAGGAACATGTCCAGGTGGGGTTTGAATGTCTCCAGAGACGGAGACTCCACCACCTCTCTGGGCAGCCTCTGCCAGGGCTCTGCCACCCTCAGAGGAAATCATGTTTAGATGGAACTTGTTATGTTCCAGTTTGTGGCTGTTTCCTCTTGTCCTCTCACTGGGCACCACTGAAAAAAGCCTGTCCCCATCCCCCTGACACCCACCCTTTCAGTGTCTCTAGGTGTTGATCAGATCCCCCCTCAGCCTTCTCTTCTCCAGACTAAACAGACCCAAGTCCCTCAGCCTTTCCTCATCCTCTGATGATGCTCCAGGCCCCTCACTGTCTTTGTGGTCCTCTGCTGTACCCTCTCCAGCAGTTCCCTGTCTTTCTGAACTGGGGAGCCCAGAACTGGACCCAGTACTCCAGATGGGGCCTCCCCAGGGCAGAGCAGAGGGGCAAGATGACCTCCCGCCACCATCTGGCCACACTCTTCCTGATGCCCCCCAGGATGCCATTGGCCTTCTTGGCCACCAGCACCCATTGCTGGCTCATGGGCATCCTGTTGTCCACCAGGACTCCCAGGTCTTTTTTCCCCAGAGCTGCTCTCCAGCAGGTCACCCCCAGCCTTGTTCTTTTGGTGTCCGGTGTTGGAACGCGGGTGGTTGTACCTTACCTGCATCACTGCTCTTCAGAAGAGCTTCCACACATTTCCTCCCCTGTAGTGAAGCAGGAGTGCTGTGCTAGGAAAGAATGACTTGTTAAAGAAGAAGAGGGGAAAAAAATAAGAGAGAAGCCTTGAAACTAATAGGAACTTCCACTAAATGGATTAAAGTTGGTTTACACCCGGATACATTCCTTTTGCCTGCTACACTACTTAGAGTTGCCCACAATTATCCTCCAGCTAGCATACTGCCAATGCAAGGAAATTAAGAAGGACTTCAATGATTTTTGGCTCTGCAAGACCCACCTGGTTGTCTGCAGCTCAGAGAGCAAAGGATTATTGTCCCCTGGACAGTCTCCAGAGATGGGAAGGGATGGCCTCCTGCGGCTCCTCCCTGAGTAACACAGAAACAGTACCTTCTCCAAAGCACGGTGCTGTTTTTCCTCTTGGATGTTAAATTGAATATCCAGTGAGTTTTGTGAGGTTGCTTGGTTGCTGTCTTGTGAGATGGAAAAATAGTGGGGAGAGGAACAGGATCCCGAGGAAGCCCTGTGTAGGAATGCATCTTTTCAGTTTGAAGTCATGTGAGTGAAGACACGAGCCCACCTCATTATTAATCTTTAACTGTTGAAGCTGAATTCATTTTCAGTTTGGATGAGGAACCTCATTGTTCTTTCATGATATGATACTTCCTAGAGTAGAAGCTGTGTCTCAAAATGAGATCTCTAAGTTGATGATAATTTCATTTTCCAGCTGACTTCGGTGTTGCAGCAAAAATAACAGCCACCATTGCGAAGAGGAAATCCTTTATTGGGACCCCTTACTGGTAATAAGCTACTTTGCTGTGATCCTGTGCAAAGCTGAGTGGGTGTTTATGCCAAGAATTCTAAAATACCCAGGCTGAGGTACACACAGGTGTTTTGAAATGTATGGCAATTGCATAAATTCCCTTTCTCCCAAGTGAAATACCCACAGGGTAAGAGTCTGGGCAGCGCTGCCTGTAGCTGTAACACCAGTACCTGGTATTTGAGGCAGGATTGCTATTTCCCCCGGGTTTATCAATGCAGAACGTTCTCCCCTTTCTCTGGGTACCTCATGGTCCTTCCTCGGTACCTTCTGACACTTGCAGTGAATGGAAGAAGCCCCTTTTCTATATCTGTGCAGAAAGCATGGGGAAGAAAAACAGATTTTAACTTAGCTTTTAATCATCTCTGCTGCTTAACATCCGTAGAAGCCAGCATTTAACATGCAAATGTCTCAGTGTAAATCTTAACCTGGATCCTAGACGCACCTTGAACCCGCTCTTGGTTGCTGGGATGCCGTTGAGATGCCCAGGGCGATATTCTTGGTGTAGACTCTACAGCTTAATCCAGACAATGGCTTCTAATTGTTCACTGCCCTCTTTATCCTGTTGGGGAAGGAGGACTGAGGGCAGGAAGATTATCTGGTCATTAAAGCATTGCACCAGCAATCATGAGACTGGTTCTATTCCTAGCGCTGCCCCGTGACCTCGGACAAGACATGTCCCTTCCATGTGCTTCTCCGCTCCCCTGGTGCTGGGTGTCCTGGTTTGGGGAGGGGGACATCAGGTCGTTCCCAGTTACATGTTCTTTGATGGAGGTTCTGCTCTGGGGTTGTGTGAGGTGCTTTGTGCCTCCCACCTGCAGCTGATGCTCTCACTGAACGGTGCCTTTGCTTTCAAAGGATGGCCCCCGAAGTGGCGGCGGTGGAGAAGAACGGTGGCTACAACCAGCTCTGCGATATCTGGGCCGTCGGAATAACAGCCATCGAGCTGGCAGAGCTCCAGCCACCCATGTTTGATCTTCACCCCATGAGGTGGGCTGGCAGGGAGCTCGCTTGTCTGCAGTCCCACTGGATAGAGTTTCACCTTCTCCATAGGCTTAGAGGCTCAGGCTAGGAATCCTACCTCAGGCATCCACCTGCGTCTCTCTTCAGGACACCGGTCTGAAGCTACAGACTTGCTTTTAGAATTGAGATTATCATCAAATTTTTTATTTTCTAGAAAAAGCCCTCTGTCTTGTCAACAGTGTGATTCAGAACAGAGTACAAGTCACTAGAGAAGCTGTAGCCTCACGTTTAACAGGATCCTTGCACAGCAATAATAGCGTTTTATTTAAGGATGAGAAAAGCAAAGGCTTTATTGTATCCATCCTTTAACCCAGTTGCACCAGTATGTTTCTTACTGTAAAGTACTAATTCAAAGTGGTTAGGTACTGGAATGAGATTAACTGGGGGGTTTTTACCATACAATGACATTATTCTTCCTTTACCTTTAGGGCTTTATTTTTAATGTCGAAAAGTAATTTTCAGCCGCCAAAGCTAAAGGAAAAAGCAAAATGGTAGGTTTGATTCTTTCCTTTGTTGGGTATTTTGTTGATAATCTGAGAAAACTTGCTTTTGTTATTGAAGAAGGGGAGGCAGTGAAAAATAATGCCTGCTGGTTTTAAGCTGGGGAACCCGAGGGCTGATTTCACCCACTGGCGAGGGTTAAGGTGCTCAGCAGGGATTATCTCACACCACAGAAACCCCAGTGTGGGACAGGGCAGCCCTGCCAGTCATCCCAGGGGAGATAAAACCTCCTCTTTGTAAGCTCTAGGAAGAAAAATTCCATTTATCCTTTTCCTAGAATTCCTATTATAGGCCATTTTCCAGCAGGAGAGATAATTGTTCAGTTCATTCCTGATTTCTTTACCCTGCGATCCCTTCCCAGCGCCCGCAGCGCTTGCACCGCGCTCAGCACCCTTCTGTTGACGAGGCTCAAAGCAGTTCTGAGAGGCAGGATTTCTTTCCCTGGGGATGCTGCCGTGCAATCTTTTTTTCCCTTGAGGCGTTTGGGAGGGCAAGAGGTGTGGGAGAGGAAGGGAGAAAACACCCCCAAGTGCACGTTCCCTGGACTGAGACCCCAGCCCGATGCGCTTCATTTCTCCGATGCGGTGAAATTGTCTGTTATATTATGGGTTGGCTGGGGTCGTGGTTTTGACCAATCAGACAGATGATGACCCCTCCTCCTCCCCCCCCTAAGGAAAAGAGAGGAGAGGAAAGGATTATGAGATTCAGGAGTTTAGATAAAAACTAAACTACTTTAATGAAATATCAATAACAATAATATAATAAACAAGAAAAAGAAAAACTTAAAAGGATATAAAAGAAAGGATAAAGAAAAAAAAGTCTACAGTCTATACAAAACCATATCAGGCTCCCAGGATGACGATCACGTCACCAGCAACACCAGTAAACGTCCCAGGCTGGACTGGGTGACCAGCAGGAGCTGGATTCCGGATCAGGATCAAAGGCAGACGGACAGACAGGGTCCTCCTCAGACGTCGGTCATTGAAGGAAGAAAAAACTAATAACCCCTTGATCCCTCAGCTTTATTTACTGAGCATGATGGGGATGGGATGGAATACCCCAATTGGCCAGTTTTAGGTCACCTGACAAAATTCCCTGCCCTTGGTTGTTCTAGCAGTAAGTATAAGCAAGGGCCTCTCTGCACCATCCCTTGGGATAATCAGGTCTGATCACTGTGAGACAAAACACTCTCTGAACACTGTGCTGTTCATCTCAGACTTTAGTCAGTTAGAAGAGGCCCAGCTAAAAAAGTAAAACTACTGAACAGAAAATTGGTTTGTTTTGCCTCAAACCAGGACAGCTGGGTCCCTAAATGTGAGCATTTTTCATTTCTGATACCTAATTCCACAACAATTGAATCAGGGGGGAAAAGTGGGAATGGCACCTTCGGTGTTTAGTTTCTTTTCCATCCCAAATCAAATGGGATTTTCCCTGTCTTGGTAATTTGGGAATGCAACGATTCAAACCCGGGATGAGGTAATGGGGCAAGATTCTAATCCAGCAAACCCTCTCGTAACCTGTGTTAAAATCAAAAAGATCTTCGTGAAAAACTAAACACCGACCCTCGTTTTTCTTCAAGGTCGTCAACATTCCATAATTTTGTCAAAATAGCACTCACAAAAAACCCAAAGAAGAGGCCGACAGCGGACAGACTCCTTTCTGTAAGTGATTTGGGACGTTTAATGCCATGGATAAAGAGATCTCTTGCTTCCAAGTGAGCAACAGATCGACAGGAAACCAAACTGGAACCGTTTTCTTCCTCTGATCTTACAGCACAGGGGGTAAAATCTGAAGGGAGGAGGCACTGCTCAGCTGCAGAAAGTGGAAAGATTTTTAGTGTCAAGATTTTAAATACAGGTTTTGGTAGGAAAAAACTGCAGAAATCGGCTTCACGCTCTGCTCTTCAGCCCTGTCCTTTCTGGAAGGGGGTGTCTCAGCTCTTAGATGCCGCTGTGTAGACGTGGACCCTTCCTGAAACAGAAGGAAATAGAAAGGGTAGAAGTAGAAATAGAAATAGAAAAGGGTTGTATTTAGCAGTGGTTCACATTTCTATTCCTGCCTTTCTCAACTTCGCTGAACTCCTCGTGTTAAAAAACCCCGTTAAGGTGTAATTCCTTGTTCGACTCCGAGTCCAATTTCTGATTTACAGCTGGCCAAAAGCATGGAGTTTCCATGCTTCTGGAGGGGTTAGAAAGTGTAGCCATTCAGGAGTCATTAAAGAAATGCTCAAGCCCCTAAAAAGCAGGCAAAATGCAGTGATATTCTATAA
This sequence comes from Jacana jacana, assembly GCA_013400555.1. Taxonomy (NCBI): domain Eukaryota; kingdom Metazoa; phylum Chordata; class Aves; order Charadriiformes; family Jacanidae; genus Jacana; species Jacana jacana. The sequence continues at coordinate 47,953 of VZTM01004474.1, read as the reverse complement.
TGGATGTTTATTGGAGGAAATTGCATATCAGTTGCATATTATAAAGTGTTTTTCTCTGTGTTTCCAGCATAGCTTTGTAGGACAGCCCGGGCTTTCAAGATCTTTAGCAGTTGAGCTGTTGGACAAAGTTAACAATCCTGACAACCATACACACTATGAAGTTGATGATGATGATTTTGAGGTGAGAACATCTTTTATTTAGGTATAATACTCTGCTTTGCTTTGGGAATGTGAGACTGTGTCCAGCTCTGGAGTCCTCAGCACATGAAGGACATGGAGCTGTTGGAGCGGGTCCAGGGAAGACCAAGGAGAGGCTGGGAAGGCTGGAGCCCCTCTGCTGTGAGGACAGGCTGAGAGAGTTTGGGTTCTTCAGCATGGATAAGAGAAGGCTCCAGGGAGACCTTAGAGCCCCTTCCATTCCCTAAAGGGGCTCCAGGAGAGATGGGGAGGGACTCTTGATCAGGGAGAGGAGCCATAGGACGAGGGGAAAGGGTTTGACACTGAGAGGGGAGATTGAGGTGAGATCTGGGGAAGAACTTCTCTGCTCTGAGGGTGGTGAGAGCCTGGCCCAGGCTGCCCAGAGAAGCTGTGGCTGCCCCATCCCTGGTGAGATTCAAGGCCAGGCTGGATGGGGCTTGGAGTAACCTGGTGTTTGGTGGGAGGTGTCCCTGCCCAGGGCAGGGGGGTGGAACTGGCTGATCTTTAAGGTCCCTTCCAACCTAAACCATTCCCTGGTCCTGTGGTTCTATGACAGGGGCACTGCCCCAACATTTTTAGAGCTCCATTTGTGGAGTTACCATGTAGAAGAAGCCAGGAAATATTGTCACCCTGCTTGTCACCCTTACGCTGTGGCTGTAGAGAAGGATCCTGTGCAAGGCAAGAACAAAGCTGGCGGACATCACGGTGTGGGACTGCAACAGCTATTCCTTCTGCTTGTTGGGCTGCTTGTTGGTTGAGATGGGACAGAAAGCCACGGGACCTTTCTCAGCCTTTCCCTTTGTAACCCCTGCAGCCTCACTCCGTTATCCGCCACACGATTCGCTCTACCAACAGGAACATCAGGGCAGAACGAACGGCATCGGAGATAAACTGTGAGTTCCCCACGAGCTTTGCCCTGGTTTCCTGGTGTCGGTTCGATTCTAGCCACGGAGGATGTGGGTGTCATTCCCTTGTTGTGCCCCCTGGAAAGGCTCTTCAATCTCACATCTTTTCCTGCTGTTTCATCCCATCTCGTTGCTGCATCCTGATCTTTCTGTGGAGACCTGGCCTGAGCAGCGCAGCCTCTCAGCTCCCTGGTTTCTCTCAGACCACCCAGCTTTACTGAAAAGAGCACAACCACCAATAACCTTCAAACACAGAAAAATATGAGCCAGTTGCTAATGATGATCCTGTGATTGGGAGGGCATCTTACCATGAGTAATGTATGGTGTTATGCTGTGGTGAGAAAAGGCAGAAAAGACACAGTGATTTGTGTTTGCACATTTTTTCCAAGTTCATAAGTGAAACTTTCCTTGACCCTGATGGAGCAGTGGTGTTGGCAATAGGGCCATGAACATCTCATGATGATGGAGGGGCCTAGAACATCTCTCTGATGAGGAAAGGCTGAGGGACTTGGGTCTGTTTAGTCTGGAGAAGAGAAGGCTGAGGGGGCATCTGATCAACCCCTAGAAATACTGAAAGGGTGGGTGTCAGGAGGATGGGGACAGGCTTTTTTCAGTGGTGCCCAGTGACAGGACAAGGGGAACCGGGCATAAACTGGAACATAAGAAGTTCCATCTAAAGATGAGGAGGAACTTCTTGGCTGTGAGGGTGTCAGAGCCCTGGCAGAGGCTGCCCAGAGAGGTGGTGGAGTCTCCATCTCTGCAGACATTCCAAACCCTGCCTGGACACATTCCTGTGGGACCTGCTCTGGCAGGAGGGCTGGCCTAGATGATCTCCAGAGGTTCCCTTCCAACCCCAGAGCAATTTGTGATTCTGCAGTAGCTGTCCTGACCAGGCTGCGTGTAACAGAAAGCATTTCCTTTTATTTCAACCTTTTCTTTTCTTGGAAAGACAATATTGATATGCTGCTCAGTTGGAGTTAAGTTCAGATTTTGAGGGTGGAAACAGCCTTTCTCCAAACTTCCAAAACTGCCTTTGGTGTAGTGTAAATGCTGTGGGCTCCTCTGTGTCACGTACATCTCGCTTCTCGGGAGGTTGCCTCTCGCTGCTTCTCTTTCACATGCACTAAAAGTGACACGTGGTTACGGGGTTACGTCCTCGAGCACTTCCCTGTGATGGCTTGGTATTTACTTCAGGTCTTTGTAGTGGGTTTCACATTTGCAAATTGAAGCAAGTTGGGCAATACCACTGATATTCGAGTGACATCTTACCCTGTAGGGAAATCAAGCGTTGTGTAACTAATATTTAGATGTGTTGCAGCCTGTGTTTCCTCCAGAGGAAGCATTGAAAGGGCACCAGTATAATGCTGCGTGGATTAAATTTGAAATTCTCATGTTTTGTAGTCGATAAGCTGCAGTTTGAGCCCCCTCTAAGGAAAGAAACAGAAGCTCGGGATGAAATGGTAAGGACAAGTTTGTTATTTCCTGCCTTTATTAAAATCACAGCATCCTCCGTGTTCTGTGGTTCAGCTCTAAGCAACCTGTCTCTGAGATACAGAGTCATGAGAAGACCACTCTGGGTCCCCTAGACAATTGCCACGTTTTTAAGAAAACAATTTCCCCTCCACCTCCTACCTCCCCGCTCCCCCAATGCCTTGTGCAGAGACTGGTGCTCAGATGGGACAGAGTCTACTTGGAGGCCTGTATCCAGTGGAGTCCCTCAGGGATCAGTACTGGGACTGGTACTGGTCAATATATTCATCAACGACTTGGATGAGGGAATAGAGTGCACTATCAGCCAGTTTGCTGATGACACCAAACTGGGAGGAGTGGCTGACAGGCCAGAAGGCCGTGCTGGCATCCAGTGAGACCTGGACAGGCTGGAGAGTTGGGCGGGGAGAAA
>VZTM01004474.1:1519-18316 GCA_013400555.1 Jacana jacana | reverse complement strand
GGGTGCTGTGAGGAGGGAAACGAGGAGATGGGGCATCATGAGGGGGGAAGCAAGGAGATGGGGCGTGAGGGCAGCCGTGAGGAGAGGGGACATCATGAGGGGGGAAGTGAGGAGATGGGGTGTGAGGGTAGCCGTGAGGAGATGGGGTGTGAGGGCAGCCGTGAGGAGAGGGGACATCATGAGGGGGGAAGCGAGGAGATGGGGTGTGAGGGCAGAAGTGAGATGGGGCATTGTGTGTGTAGGGTGAATGAGGAGATGGGGCATGATGGCAGCCGGAGGAGATGGGGCATTGTGAGGGGGAAAGAGAGGAGTTGAGGCATGAGAGCAGTCATCAGGAGATGGGCCATCAGGGAGCAGTAGGGAAATTGACCAGATGAGTCAATTTCTCTGGGAGAAAGATGGTGCCAATGGAAGTCCAACCCCTTTGGCTCGGGATGGACATGCCTTGGGATGGAGGTGACCCTCGGCAGCCCAGGCTGTCACGCTTCACAGAGGGTTGGTGCAGGTGCGGGCTGAGGCATGGCAAGTGCTGGGTGCCTGCCGGCTTCTGCATGGATGGTGGAGGAGCATCAACCAAGTCATCCCTGTGTCTTCTAGAGAGGGATTGATCCAGTCTCTGCCCCCCATGGAGTCAGCGGTGTCCTGGCTGGCAAAGACACAGCTCGGCTCCTAGTGTGTGGTTGGCACCACCTCTAGCCCTGTCTCCCTCTGCATCCAGGAGTTCCCCCCAGAGATGAGGATTGTTGGAGCTGGTGTAAAGCTCATGAGGAAAAAGATAGCACGAGGTGGGGGACAGCCATGGGGTGCAGCTCTCCTGGCTCCCTGCTTTATGAATGTGCCCCAGCTCCTCTTTGAAATGCCCTTTTTGAGCCCCTGGTTTGGGTGATCCAGAGTGGCAGAGCCTGATGTGCAGGTGGGATCCAGCTGAATATTGAATGCCAGGGCTGCGTCGGCTCAGAGGTGTTTGCACGTGGAGGTGACTATGGAAACGACACCTGTGAACCATGGCAGCACCTTGTCTTTGCCAACCCTTTCACCACTGTGGTCTGAGAGCTCATCCTCGCCTAGAAATGGGTCACTCACTCAGCCTCTCTGCTTATTTTCCTGATGAAACAAAAGCACAGGAACGTTTGCAGTGAATGAATGCAGACATGAGGAGGAACCCAAGAGGGTTCCAAGAGAGAAAGAGGGAGAGGATGGGGTAAGGTTTCCTTTCACACACCCAGCTTCTGAGCAAAGCTTGCAGTGTCAGAGGTTGTATCTGTTGCTTCATGCTCAGCATGAAGCTCTGTTGTGAGCTTGTCCCAGCTCTTTTGGAGCTGGTGTATTCATTTGGTCTCCATAGTTTCCCGAGGCAGCGAGTGCCACAGCTTTAGGAATGTCTGGTGGGATATTTTTTTTTCCTTTTATTGGTTATAAAGTGGCTGCTGGGTGCTGGTTACAGCACCCTCAGCCGTGTGTTCCCCCAAGTGGAGAGGGCTGGTCCCTTTTCGCTTTCTCCGGGACACTCATGATTTTGTACACCTCCATTGTCTCCCCACCTTCACCTTGCTCTTTTCCGTGCAGAGGAGCTGTAGCTTTAAAACACCGAGCCCATTAAAGAACCAACATTAACAGCAGGTTGGTTTATTATAAATTTTAAAATAATGGCTTTCTAATAGGGCTCCTTTTAGCAATAAACATGCCGCTTGGGTTAGACACGGCGCATTCCTGTGGACAGTCTGTGAGTTAGGATTTTGGAGTTAACAAAACCCTGCAGAAATCTGCAGAGGAAGACAGTCTGTTTTATTTAAAACCGTTTTCCCCCGAATTCTTAGTCCCTTTTTTCTGTGTGACGCTGCCAGACGCCGCTGCCTGCTGGTGTTTGCGTGGCAGCACTCGAGACTCCCTGCACTCGCTCTTCGTTTCCACGGAGTTCCCTTCAGTTCCTTGCTGGGAACCAAGTAACTTCCAGGTTTGCAACCAAGCGCAGGATTCCAGCAGGTTACACTATCTCTGGTGTTTCTTTTCCCAAAATCTCTTTGTGGTGGTGGCTTGTCTTTTAGTGAGCTTTTATATAGAAGTGAGTGTCTGAGTAGACAGCGCTGGAGGCGCATTAAGATTGAAGTGATATTAAAGGTCTGGAGAAGGTAAATAGCCGTTGCAGCAGTCCCTTGTGGTGTAAATACATCATCCTGAAGGGTCCAAAGCCAGCACTGCTGCAGCCAGAGCCGTGGCAGGATCCGTGTCGCGGCGCTGTTGATTTTAACAAGCGTGGACCTGCTTGACATTCTTCACAACTGGTTTTTTTTTTCTCTCTGTAAATAGTAACAGGTTGTTGGTTGGTTGGTTGTTGAGGCATTTCCTGGCTTGGGCAGCAACTCAGCCGTTGTCAGAGACCTAGTGAGATTGTGTTTCACCAATAAAAAAATGTAGGGCCTGATAAATTATTATTCTACAGGGCAAATACCTTGTAGGCAAAGGGCTTTTTATGGCCAGGAGCCATGGGCGGTGGGGTGGGAGAGCAGGGTGCTAGGCAGGGCTTTGAATTGTGATCCTGATTCCATAGGAAAGGGTGGAAATCCGTGCAAACAGAGTGAGTCTGTGTGTACATCCATCAGTGCCTCCTCTTCCCAGAAGGGTGTTGTCTCCCCAACCTTCACGTGGTTAGTCTTTAGCTCTGAAATTGCAAAGAAAGGGAGAGAAAAATACAACACCAAGCTGTGGTCATATAAGAAAGGGAAAACAATCTTTATTGTCTTAGCACAAGAGCATTTATAACTTCGGGGGAAGGCCCATGTGGGACATCTGGCCTGTATGCAGAAGGTGACACACGGCCTTGTCACCCAAGCCGGCGGGCAGGCAGGGGAAGTCCATCCCCGTGCTGCCAGCAGCCAGCCATTGATAGCCTTGGAAACTGCTCTCTGAAACGCCGTGCTGCCAGACAGGGACGTTGTTAGGGTCACTGGCAGATTTCTGGTGGCTTTGTGTGCACGTCTGCCTGCGCAAGAGACGTTGGCCCAGTGCACCCGGCTGCCCAGAGAGCCCTGACTGTGGAGAACGGCCGTGAGCAGGGCACAGGGGAGATGCCATGGCAAAGCTGCTCCCAGGGGACCCTCTCCAGGCCCGCACAGGCAGGTTAAGCTGCTCTTGTGTGTGGCAAGAGCTTGTTCAAACAACGGTGTCCCCTCACAGCGTCCCCAGTTCAGCTAGGCCTCGTGCTTCCAAGCCCAAGATCTCTCTCTCCAGAAGCCCCATACAGGCTCAGTGTATGCTGGGTCGAGTACGATGTCCCCCTGAGGCAGTGCACTTCCTGGCAGATCTCTCCTTACGGGGAGCTTTTACGGTGACATTCTTGAATAAAATTCCCTTTAGCAGAGGGTCCCACAGTGTGCCCATCGGGGCACTGAAATGGCCCCTGCCATGTCCCTCCTCAGGAGAGGCTGGCAGTGAAGTGTGGTGGCAGTCTTCTACTGCCCCGCTCTTTTACTCCAGCTCACTGGTTAGCTCCAGCATCCACGTTGGATCCTTCACCTGGGATTAGGTGGGTGCTTCCCCAAACAGCAGTGTTTTCTCCCTCGAGGCCCCCACAAAGTTTTTTCTGGTCTTGACTCTCCTCCTTTGCAGGTGTCTCCAGATGGCTTGGAGGCACAATGGAAGATGGGCTTAGTGTAACTCCCAGGCAGTGCCCTTTCCAGCCTCCTTACTTAGAAATGTGATTGTTGTAAAGCCTCGGTCAGGCAAAGCCCTGGTGGACACAGGCCCCTGCAAGCAGAGGGGACATCTGAAAAGAAATAACATTCCTGAGTTGGGGCTGGTTCTCCTTTGTTTCCTTTTGGGAACACTGTGTTGTGCCCCTTGGTTCAAACGCTCTGCCAGCCCTCCCCCAAAATGTGGGCAAGGGACCAGGAGATGAGAAGCTCCCGTGATGTCCACCCTCACCTCTTGTAGGGTGCGTTTGAACAACCCTGCTGTGCTCGAGCTTCACGTGTGGTAAGAAGCTGTCTGAGCTCCCCAGGAGCCCCGGGATGAACACATGAAGCTGATTGAGAGGGAGAAGCAGCAGTACAAATTCTCCCAATTAACCCATCCTGATTCTGACACTAAGCTGGTGAAGCTGAGACCACCTGCTTTACCTGTGCTTCTCAGAGGAGGGCTGGGTTTCTCCTAAACCTGTGTTTGCCTGGTGCAGGCTCTTACTGGGTGGGATTTCCCAAGCTGTTCTCCAGGGAGAGCTGCTGCGCGTTGTGGCCCGGTCAGAAGTTGGGTGCGTACAACGAAGGGCGCTGCCCGAGTGACTGTGGGCTCGGTGGTGACTCTCTGAGCATCTTCTCAAAGAGGCACTTGCTGAAGTGAAACTGACTTGTTCCCCTTGGTCAGTTCCTAAAATAACCCAGCTGTAGGTGAGCTGCTTCTTCACATCCTGCTTGTGCCCGTAACTAACCACTCCATCCGTCGTGTGCTACAGCAACTGAAACACCCCAACCTGGTGAACCTGCTGGAAGTCTTCAGGAGGAAGCGGAGGCTGCATTTGGTCTTCGAGTACTGCGACCACACCGTTCTCCATGAGCTGGACAAGCACCCCCGGGGGTGAGTGGCCTGTCTCTCACTGGGAGCTTTGGGCACAGGGAAGTGGGGGGGCATCTGTGTCGTTGCTGCTCTGCAGCAGAGCTTTCAGAGGGATTGCATTAAGCACAGGAGAGAGGTTTCTCAGCCCGGTGGCCAGGACTTGCTCTGTTACTGTGGTTTAGCTGTGATGTCCAAAAGAATTGTGTATGAGCCTGCACGGTGCTGCTCACCAAGGAGACTGGAGCACTCAGCCTGAGCATTTGGGTGACCTTTGGCTGGCTCAGCAGCAAACCTGAGTGGCTTGGGAGCATCTTGCGTCTCGCTGCAGAGAGCTTAGGGATGCTGGAGGCGGAGTGGGGGGGATCAGCACGGGGTTGGGGGCTCGCAGCCCTCCTTCCTGCTGCTCCTCAGATGTGTTGCACATCAGTGACTGGCCAGAGTCACCAGGAGCTGTGCTCACACCTCTGCCTAGCCCTAGGTCAGATACCCTCTTCTTTAAACTGGCACTTGAACCAAGTGTGAGCAGAAGGCACGTTGTCCAGGAGAGGGTTTGTTCTTTTGGCACGTTATAAATGACACTCCCACTAAACACGTTGCCCCTAATTATTCACAGCGACTTGGTGCTGTGCAAATGCTAAGCAGGAGTTCATAAATCATTTTCCAGACCTGGAGCCAAATGAATTGCCTGCAGGAGACTAATTGGGGGTTGAGTAAACAAGAGGCTGTTGTTCTCCTCCTCCCTGATGTGGAGCTCTGGAAGGAGAATGGAGCGTGCTGAGAGTAACTGGCTGGGGAGCAGCTCTCACCCCAGTTTGAACTTGTTCACCTGGAATCTGAAGAGAGGATGGATAACCCTCTGAAGAGAATACTTCAGGTTTGCCTTCCATCCATCAGAAGAGCTCCAGTGTGAAGGAACGTGTGACGCCTGGTTGCAGGCTCTGCTTTTGATCTTTGCTACGGCAGATGGTCAAGTTCTTTTGTGGTCAGGATTGAGATGGGTGGGCACACGCCTCTGTGCCACGTTTCCAGGTTGTTCGACCAACTTCACCCCCTTGTCAAGCCCTCAGTGCAGCACTTGCATCATTCTAGGATGTTCCTACAAGGGAGCTGTGGCGTTGCAACAGCCGTCTCAGCACAAGACCTTCAGTGCTGACAACAGAAGGCACCTTGAAGGAAAACCCAAGCTTCCTGCTTAGTGTTTTGGTTTAGGTTTTGGCTTTTTTCTTTTTTTTTTTTTCTGATGAATCAGAAGCTTTTCAGCATTAAACACAAGAAATAAAATTGGATTTGAGCTCAAAAGTGCCAGGTCTGTCATCTAGGCCTTTCTTGGGGTTGGTGAACGCATTACAGACAACCAAGGAAGCTTAAGAGCTGTTGCACAGTAACTGAAAGAGAAGAGGGGAGGCTGAATCTTTAACAGCTTTTCTTTCTCTGGAGTGTTTGCCAGCGTGGAGGGAAGGAGAGAAGATGTGAACCCAAGTAGTACTTTATACTCTTGTAGGAACATCCTTCCCTGTCCCATTTTGGTCACCCCTGCACCATTAATGACAAGACAGCATTTAAAGTCAGAGCATTCATCTATACCACAGGTACTCCACCACCTCCAGCTCTCTGAGCAGTGGCAGAGGTGGACATGCCTGCTGACATCTCAGGAGGGTCACTGGGAACCGTGGATGCTGAACTCAGTCCAAGGAGGGATTTGACATGGACTCACACGCACTGATGTGGGGTCACCAGTTGGTGAGGCCTCGTGCTGACTGTGAGTGACAGATACTGGACACTCTGACATGCTGTGAGCTGCCATAAATCCTTCTGTCTCGAGGCATTGACTGGATTTGGAAGTGGTGTTGATGGTCCTTTTGATGCTCCTGTGATGCCTGGAGGGTAACCTTGCAGGAGAGGATTCCGGGGAGGTGCAGGCAGAGCTCAGCCTGAACAGCCCCCACCATTAACAGCCCAGCAGGACTGGTTCCCTGCAGTGGAAGATCAACAAACTGAGTGGTATTATGTATTTCTTTTAAGTCATTTTAGCAAAAAACCAGCACCTAGTATTTTTAACTCTGAGTTTTCTGACTTGGTCCCTGACGGTTTTGCCCAGAGACCCCTGTACAACGTTACCACTCAGAGGTCTCCTCTTCCTTTTTCCTGTCACAGTGAGGTTATTTTTAGTGACCAAAATAAAAATGTGCTTTTTTAAAACAGGGTACCTGAGCATCTAGTGAAGAGCATAACCTGGCAGACCCTCCAAGCTGTCAACTTCTGCCATAAACACAACGTAAGTCCCCTCAACGGCACTGACGATCGCTGGGACCCGGCCCTTGGAGGAGAAGGCCATTCTGTTGCTGTTTTCCCCGATCACACACCTTTGATGGGACAGTCTGATGAAATCTCCTGTTTTCAACAGGAAGGGTACACCTGAAATGTCAGTGCATACCCACCACAGCTGCATTTGCTGTCACACAGGTGCCTCAGGTTTGCTGTCAAGGGATGATTTGCACTAATGACCTTAGAGGAGCTTTCAGGCCGAACAGGAGTAATCCTTGTGTGTTCCCCGTGCTGTGCGTTGCAGCTGGAGTTTAGAAAGCTGGGGTGACACCTAATCAGCTGAGGAAACCGCTACAGAGGTCACAGACAATCCTTCTGCTGATAGTCATAGGCACTGACTCGTGACACCAGTGAAAATGTTTCAAAAATTAGATCTAGTAAACTGGTTTTACAACCCCTTCTCTGCTTTCTGGAGGGAGGTGAGTTGTGTCCCTGGCAGGTATTTTGTAGAAAGCAGTGGGGACCCTGTTAAGAAGCAGGGAAGGAAAAGGGTCCTTTTGGAGAAGTTCTTTAGGCAGACTGAGCTCTAACTGTCTTTGTTTACCTGCCAGCATTTGAGACTTAGGAGTGGGGCAGGAGAGTGCTCTGGAATGGGTGCTGTGTCTTTGCTGGGAGAATTATGTCCAGCTGAGCCACAGCAACTTGCCCATGGGGCCGTCCTGCTTCCAGGATTTGTTGTTTTCCTTCTTTTTTGTGTTCCCCCTCTCAGTCTGAAAGACTTAATGGAGTTTTAAAGCAGAGGGAACGATGAGATGCTGCAGCTGGACCTGCTGTAGGTCACAGGTAACGAGGTTTTATGCAGCTGCCCCTTTTTGGAACTCCATGACACTGGTTTAACAAGCAGCATTTCAGTCCTCAGGAGGAGACACAATGATGTACCACCAGCTTAGGCACGAAAGGTCTGAGGTGTTTGTGCTGGGGTTGGGGTAGGGGAGGAAGAACACGAGCTAGACCCTGGTGATTTCAGTAGAGCAAACCCTCCAGATTTTCCTGTGTGCTCAGTTTGTGCCCGTTGCCTCTGGCCCTTTCACTGGACACCACTGAGCAGAGCCTGGCCTGATCTTCTTCTTTATGCACACTGATAAGACCTTCCCTGAGCCTTCTCCAGGTTGAATGATGGTCCCAGCCGCCTCATGCTCTCTTTGGATGCCTGATACCCCAATCCTTTAATCATTTTAGTGGCCCTTCACTGAAGTCACTCCAGTATCCCCCATCTTCTGAGGATCCCAAAGCTGGACACAGCGCTCTGGATGTGAAGACCTGGTGTACTCTGGCATCTGCAAGAACAAATAAAGTCCCACATCTAAACCCCGGTCTTCATCTCATCTGTGAGCTTTGCCAGCAGAATCTTGCTCCAGCTTGGCCAGTGGATTACCAGTAAATACAGGGCATGGACTTGGTCCAAGAGCTGATCCCAGGGGGCTCTGGGCCCAAAGCACCTCTGGTTAAGATCTTCCCACATACTCATAAACCCCAGCTCCTTACCAGGAGTGTGTTACACGCAGCTGTATTGAGGGAGTCTCCTTTGCAGAGAGCCGGGTTAACAACAGTCCTGCTGTGCAAACCCGGCTCCTCCTGCCAGCTGGTCCCAGTTGTTGTCCCAGTGACACAGAGCTCTGCAGGCTGGAGCTGGGCACCTGCACGGTGTCTCATCCTGAAGAGGGGGTATAGGTGGGGAAATCATCCTGCCCAGCAGGACAGTGCCTTTGGCTGCTGTCAAGAAATCCTTTCATCTTCTGTTTCAGCAGGAGCGATTGCCTTGTTAACGCCGACGGCACGACGTGCCAGGGGTGTGTGGCTGAATTAAGAGGCCCTTTATCTGAGGGCCAGGTTAAATACTTGCTTCTAACCTTCTTTTTTTCTGTGTCCAGTGCATCCACCGAGACGTAAAGCCAGAAAACATCCTGATAACAAAGCACTCGGTCATCAAACTTTGTGACTTCGGATTTGCTCGCATTCTGAGTGAGTGCCAGCGTTGTTAACTCGTGAAGGCTCAAATGGAGTGTGGGATCCGGGCTTAAAACCCCAGCAGAGACTCACTTGTAAATGTCTGATGCGCTTGTAAATCATCCTGTATAAAAGCTGGCGGGTTTTCACAGAGAAGCTCTGCTGGGGAGGGCTGGGGAGGGATCCCCCAGCGGCTTTCAGGGAGACGGCCCAGGCCCCGCGATGCCAAGTGCCTCTGTATGAGTTCCCTGCTGGTGGCACTGGCACTGGTGGGTGGACATCAGCCTTGGGCATCTTGGAGCTGCCAGGCAGTGCTGGAGAGGCAGCTGGAGTTCCCTGGCAGGAGGAGCCCCTCTGGCAAAAAGCACTGTCTGTACAAACACTGGCTTCACATTTTCCCATGTAAATAAACCCCCTCAATCCGGTTTGGTTTGGGGTTTTTTTAGCTCTTGTTCAGACAAATCAGGTGGGCTTTGAGAAGTGACCACTGGCTGGAGCAGGGCCCTGCTGTGGAGCTCGCCGTATTTTCATTTGGAGAAAAACAATGGTCTTGATTTTTGCCAAATATTGAGCATTTCCAAAGTTGGGTTCTGGCAGTGGCCAGGGACTCCTCCTGTTCCTGTAGCTACTGCCAGCCCAGGAGGTGCCCCAACATGTGTCACAACTGATGGCAGCTGGTCTGCAACGTTCTGATCCCACGTTCCTCTCTGTTTCTCTCCTTCCCGGCCCCGACCCAGCTGGTCCGAGTGACTACTACACAGACTACGTGGCTACCAGGTGGTACCGCTCCCCGGAGTTACTTGTGGGGGACACGCAGTACGGCCCCCCCGTGGACGTGTGGGCCATAGGCTGCGTCTTCGCGGAGCTGCTCTCCGGCGTCCCCCTGTGGCCTGGCAAGTCTGACGTCGACCAGCTGTACCTCATCCGGAGAACCCTGGGTAAGTGTCCCCTCTGCACCCATCAGAGCCCCGGTGGCCCCCGTGCCTTTGGCAGGGCTAGAGCTTGCCCAAGAGGAGCGGCCTCCGTGGTGGGAATGGGGATTAACCAGGAGGTGAATTCACCCACTGGATCTCTCCTTTGAGTAGGTGTTGGCTTACTGGAGGTGGGGTTCTTCTTAAAAGGGAGCTGGGTTTTCCTGGCATGACTTAGACACTCACCTCTTGTTTGGAGATGGTGGAGTTGGAGTAACAGATGCTGCTTCAGGTCCTGGCAGGATCTGGGGCAACCAAGTTGGCATCCAGGGGTGGGACTGGTTTCGGCTTGTACGAGCTGGTGGTGCTGGGCTGTGGCTAAAAGGCTCCCGACTGGGCAGGGCTGGGTAAGCAGGATCAGGCAAACTGCCTGAACCCATCCTTCCGCTCTCTTTGGCAGTGCTGGCCTCTGGGAAGCTGGGCCTGGCGCTGGGCAGTTTAAGAAAGGTGTGGGATACCTTAGGTGACCACCAGCTGCCCCTCCTGGTCCTTTGGGGTGGCTCAGTGATTCCCGGGGTGTGGGGAGGCCAGGGCCAGCCCCACAGGAGGCACAGAAATACCTGCCTCTGCTCTGTCCCCTCCACCTCCAGCTGCCTCCACACAGGCAGCAGAATGAGGCACCTGTATCGGGAAGGACCGGGAGTGCTTTGCATGAAGGTCTGAAAGAGTCAGGTGTCTCTCGGTTTGTCCCTCCCTCCTGGCCAAGGAATTTCAGAATCAACCCAGACTGGGAGCAGAGGTTAAAGAAAAGAGCCTTTACCCACGTAAGGCTTCGATTAATCCAGTCTCACTGGTTCTATTTGGTCTTGGTTTCCCATTTCTCTGGTGGAAAGGAACGACCCCCTCACACTTTTGATTGAAACTTGTGGGAAAGAACTGAGAATTGTTGACTTTACTGAGCAGTTTATAGAACTGTAAAGGTGACAAATGGCTTTACATGGATAAGCTCCTTACCTAGAAGAATGGTTAAACATCAGTTGCTTCATCCTCCAGAGTACATTATAGAGTTATATATAGATATATACTGTATTATGCAGTGTTATATATATACATGTAGAGTTATAATTTATTTTTAGTGACAGGGTTTCAGGCAGAGGTTTCAGGATCCCTTTTGATCCAGGTGATGGACCGAGGGAGTGTTTGCAGGGAAAAGCTCCCTGGTCCAAGCTCTGTAATTACGGGGTCTGGCTTTTGTACCGGCTCTCGTGTGGCAGATTCCATGTTAACACTTGTGCTTGCCCTGAGCTGCTCTCAGCTTCAAAAAAGGGCTGTGAAGCTGCACTGGGGAAAAGCAAGAGCTTCTTCCTTTTGGTGCTTCTTTTCAGCTCTTCCCTATACAACACCTGCAGGGGGGTACAAAAAGAATTCCACCCACTCTGAGTTCAATTTTAATGAAGCTGGGACACTTGTGGTTGGCCTGTCCCCTCCCAGCAGCTGGAGGAGACAGGAGAGTTTATGCAGACTGGCTGCCTCTTGGGAACCCTTTGGAGGTGCTGAAACATGGTGTCCGTGTCCATGTGGAGAGCAGGCCAGCAGAGCCCTGCTCACCCCTCTCCAACAGAGCGCACCCACAAAGCGTGCCATGAGGCCACCTCCAAAACAAACCATGGCTCCTGCCAGGGACTCACCAGAGCCCAGGGCTGGCCCATGGTGAGCAGGGGAGTCAGCTGCTGACCCCAGCTGAACGCCTCGGGAAGGATCCAGGGCTGGAACTCGGTGCTGGGGCAGGGCTGGAGTTTTGGATCCTGGTTGGTGTTTGCGCAGCACCCCTCTAGCTCTGGTGCTGGGACACGTCCCCCAGTTCACCCACACCGGTCCTGAGTTCTGCCAGCACCCGGTGGAGGTGCTGGTGCCGGTGCCAGCAGAGAGCAGACGTGTTTGTGCACCTTCCTGCCTTGCCCACCTCGTTCCCTGGCGTTCTACCGAGGGGTCTTTCTGCCAGTGCAACCCCAAATTTGCAGTGATAGGATCTAGGCATTTGGCACGGGGGCACGGATAGAAATGCTTTTCAAGGTCCCCAGGTACAGCAACCACTGTTTGCAAGAGCTGCTCTGCTGCACAGCACAGAAGACTCAGAGCCTGGAGGAGGCTGGGTGCTCCTGCTCCACAAACTGCTCCCACCAGCAGGGTTTGTTTGAGCCATTTACAGGCTGAGGCCCTGGGTGGTTGTGGCTGCCTGTCCTTGATGGGCATTAGTTTCCACAACAGACTGTTGTGTCAGCTCCCTGGGTGGGTACTCCGTCTCTTCAGGTGTTCTCCCGACGGGGTCAGCCTTGTTCACAGATCCAAGCTTAATGCAGGCGCTGTAAAAACAGCCAATTAATCCACCTTTGCTGTTTATTTTTATTTTCAAAGGGGATCTTATTCCCAGGCACCAGCAAGTGTTCAGCACCAACCAGTTCTTCAGCGGGGTGAGAATTCCAGACCCAGAGAGCATGGTAAGAGCTCCTTCCAGACACGCTTCCCCGAGCCTCAGGCTAGCCAGCCCCCTGTCTGCACAGAGCAGTGTTCCTGCTTCCTTTCACCCCAGAGCACACACGGCGCCTGCTCTGGAAGTGCAGCCAGAAAAGCCTCGCTTCTCCACCTTGACCAGTCCTTTGCTGCCCTCCTTGACCAGTTCCTTCCCCATCCAAAAGCTTTGTCCTCTGCTGTGCTGGTGTACACTGGAATGCTGTTTGGAGGTGGCCAAACCCTTTTCGAGACATTTTAACCAATAAATGGGAAAAAATATAATTTGGCTCTTTAGCCTGGAGAAGAGAAGGCTGAGGGGAGACCTTAGCGATGCTCACAAGTATCTGCAGGGTGGGCTGAAGGAGGAGGGAGCCAGACTCTTCTCAGTGGTTCCCAGTGAGGATGAGGGGCAACGGGGACAAGCTGGAACACAGGGAGTTTCTTTCAAATATGAAAAAAAACCTTGTTTGGGGTGAGGGTGGCAGAGCCCTGGCAGAGGCTGCCCAGGGAGGGTGTGGAGTCCCCTTCTCTGGAGGTTTTCAAGCCCCACCTGGATGCAGCCCTGAGGGATGTGCTCTGGGCAACCCTGCTTTAGCAGGGGAGTGGGACTGGGTGAGCTCTAGAGGTCACTTCTGACTCTGACAATTCCCTAATTCCATAAAAGCTGTCAAATAACTGCTGAGTCTCTGCTCCTTCTCCCCCCCTCTGGTGGCACAGCCACCGACATGCTCCTCCTCAGTAGCACCAGGCAGGTCCCCTCTGGGCACACAAAGTGCCAGAGGCGTTTAGTGAGGTACAGGTCCCAGGAGCCTTGCTGGGGAAGACTGGTTCTCTGTACCCCTGTGGATGCAAAGCTTGCTAATGCAAGGACACTCACTTTTTCTCATTTTCCCTGCAGGAGCCGTTAGAAATGAAGTTCCCTGGTCTTTCATATTCTGCTTTAGCTCTCATGAAGGTAAGAAAAGTACAGGCAGCAGAGGAGCTCTGTGCTGTGACGTGGCAAGTGCAGCCCCTTCTGCCCGTCAGCGAGAGCTGGCTACTGAATTACCTGAGATTCACTGAAAAATAGAGAGGAGAGGGTTTTCAATCCACTCCACCATAATCCACTCCACCACAGAGCGGGGAAATGCTCTGCCTGTACTAGGATGCAGGGGATGGAAACAGTTCGATGGGCCAATGTTAATGGCATGGGCTTCAACAGGGCCAAGTGCCAGGTCCTGCCCTTGGGCCACACCAACCCCATGGATGGCTACAGGCTTGGGGCAGTGTGGCTGGAGCTGCCTGGCAGAAAAGGACCTGGGGGTGCTGGGTGACAAGGGGCTGAACATGAGCCAGCAGTGTGCCCAGGTGGCCAAGAAGGCCAAGGGCATCCTGGCTTGCATAAAGAATAGTGTGACCAGCAGAAGCAGGGAGGTGATTGTCCCCCTGTGCTCAGCACTGGTGAGGCCACCCCTTGAGTCTGGTGTCCAGTTCTGGGCACTTCAACACAAGAGAGATCTGGAGGGGCTGGAGCGAGTGCAGAGGAGGGACACGGAGCTGGGGAAGGGCCTGGAGAATAAATCTGATGAGGAGCCATTGAGGGAGCTGGGAGTGTTTAGTTGGAGGAAGAGGAGGCTGAGGGGAGACCTCATCCCTCTCTACAACTGCTTGAAAGGGCATTGCAGAGAGGTTGGTGCTGGTCTCTTCTCACGGGCAATGAGCGATAGAAGGAGAGGGAATGGCTGCAAGCTGCAGCAGGGTAGGGTTAGGCTGGACATGAGGCAAGAATTCTTCCCAGCAAGAGTGGTCAGAGCCTGGACTGGGCTGCCCAGGGTCAGGGGTGGAGTCCCCATCCCTGACTGTGTTTAAGAGTAGATTGGATGTGGTGTTGAGGGATCTGGTGTAGGGGAGAACTTGTAGAGTGGGGCTGATGGTTGGACTTGATGATCCCCAGGGTCTCTTCCAACCAGAATGATTCTAGGATTCTGTGATTCTAGCAGTGAAAACAGAGACATTAAAAACCCCCAAAATTAACTCTTGTGTCTGTGTGACTCGGCTGTGGTGTCGCTGGAACCCTGCAGAGCTGCTTAATGTGTCTCCCTGTGCTTCACCTTTTCCAAGGGCTGCCTTCGGATGGACCCTGCCGAGAGGCAGACGTGTGAGCAGCTGCTGCAGCATCCCTATTTCGACAGCATCAGGGAGGCAGCGGATCTGGGGAAAGAACATGAGAAAACGGGTCGGAAACCAGCCAGGCTGGCCCGGAAGCACGGGGCAGGGGTGAGGTTCTCGGTGTATTTCATGTTGGGTGCCTGAGGGGAGGGCTGGGTCTGTGTGCGCTCCCGGGAGGTGACAGGGGCTCACGCTGACAGGTAACGGGGACAGAGCTCCTGCCTTGGAACCCCTCTTAATTTTAGGCTGAGGAGAAAATGAGCCTCGTGGCTGAGGAGTAACTGAGCTCGGCGCAGCCGCTCCGGGATCAGCAGCACGGGGCTGTGAAAGCTGGGCTTTACACAGGGCCCTGGTCCCTTGCTCAGTTGCAGATGTTACACAGTGCAGAGGGTGTTCCTGCAGCCAAACACGTGTCTCCCTGCCACGTCACTGCCCAGCCTCCTGGTCCGGTCTCCTGGTGAGAGTCACTGCAGCTCTTCCTTCCCGTGAGCCACCTTCCCGTGACAGCTCTGACACTGGGCTGGTGGCAGGCTGGGAAGTCGGAAGTGCAGGATGGAGAACCATAGAATGGTTCATGTTTAAGGGACCTTAAAGCTCATCCAAATTCCAACCCCTTGCCCTGGGCAGGGACACCTCCCACCACACCAGGTTGCTCCAACCCCCCTCCAACCTGGCCTTGAACCCCTCCAGGGATGGGGCAGCCACAGCTTCTCTGGGCAGCCTGTTCCAGTGCCTCACCACCCTCACACCAAAGAACTTCTTCTCCAGATCTCATTAATCTTTATAAATATGGAAAGGGTGAGTGTCAGGAGGATGGAGCCAGGCTCTTCTCAGTGACATCCAATGACAGGACAAGGGGCAATGGGTGCAAGCTGGAACAGAGGAGATTCCACTTCAATATGAGGAAAAACTTCTTCCTGGTGAGGGTGAGGGAACACTGGCAGGGGCTGCCCAGGGAGGTGGTGGAGTCTCCTTCTCTGGAGACATCCCAAACCCGCCTGGAGGCGTTCCTGTGTGACCTGCTCTGGGTGTCCCTGCTCCAGCAGCGGGATTGGACTGGAGGAGCTTTCAAGGTCCCTTCCAATCCCTGAGATGCTGTGATTCTGTGAACTCACCTCAATCTCCCCTCTTTCAGTGTCACACCCTTCTCCCTCACCCTATGGCTCCCCTCCCTGATCAAAAGTCCCTCCCTATCTCTCCTGGCACCCCTTGAGGGACTGGAAGGGGCTCTAAGGCCTCCCTGGAGCCTTCTCCAGGCTGAACCCCCCCACCAACTCTCTCAGCCTGTCCTCCCAGCAGACAGGCTCCTGTCCTCCCAGCAGAGGGGTTCCAGCCCTCCCAGCATCTCCGTGCCCTCCTCTGGCCCTGCTCCAACAGGTCCATGTCCTTGCTGTGATGTCTGTGCTACAGCCCTGGATCCAACGGCCTCACCTCTGCCATTCCTACGAGGAAGGCTGTAATGGTCATGTCATCCCTGCCCTGGGTGACTGGGAGAAACCCCATTAAGGAACTGGTCTGGTTGCAGGGCAGCTGTCATTTGGGAAGCACGGGGTTCTGGAATGAATAGTTTTGTGGCTTATGCTTCTTTTTGAAAAAAGCAAAACCACACGTTTTTTCTTCTCATTTCAAACAAAGTTCCCCTTCAGTTGCAGCACCTGCCTCAGCTCACCAGTGGGAACGTCCTGCCAGCTCTGGACAGCAAGAAGTGCTGCTGCAAAGCCAGGAAGTCAAACTACCACTTCCCCAACATCTGAGCGGGCGGCAGGGTGACGGCTACCGACGGCTCTACCCTCCGGGGACTGATGAAGGGAGGAGACCCGGTGGAGAACTGAGTTACTGGGCGGTAGGAGGCAGGCAGAGGTGGTGTGCAACGCTCTCCAGGTCACTGCTGGGAGCAGGGGGATGCGCAGGGAGAAGCCCAGGCTGCTGTTTGCCAGGGTGCTGGGTACACAGGGAAATACACACGTTTTCCATCAATTGGTGACTGTCAACTGGTTCGTGGTTGATTGTGCACGGCTTCGGGATTGTGTACTGGTTTGTGATTGATTGTGCACTGCTTCAGGATTGTGCACTGGTTTGTGATTGATTGTGCACTGCTTCAGGATTGTGTACTGGTTTGTGGTTGATTGCGCACTGCTTCAGGATTGATTGTGCACTGGTTTGTGATTGTGCACTGGTTCGTGGTTGAGTGTGCACTGGTTTGTGATTGAGTGTGCAATGCTTCAGGATTGTGCATTGGTTTGTGATTGTGCACTGGTTTGGGATTGTGCACTGGTTCGGGATCGTGCACTGGTTCAGGATTGAGTGTGCACTCGTTCAGGATTATGCACTGGTTCAGGATTGATTGTGCACTGTTTTGTGATTGTGCACTGGTTTGTAGTTGATTGTGCACTGGTTCAGGATTGTG
>VZTM01004473.1:2746-15329 GCA_013400555.1 Jacana jacana | reverse complement strand
CTTCCAGAGTGTTAATTATCATTAGCTACGGCTACAATAAAAATCTACTCGAACATAAAGTCAGGTACATAAATTATATCTACAAATTGACCTCGGCTGTCAACCTGAAGTAAGTTATTCATTTGTGGTCAAGAACAGAGGTCAATCAGACTTAGGGCCTCAAAAGGTTAGTTACTAAAACGGGAGCAGTTATCAAGGATCCTTCAGCATTCAGAAGGGTTTTTTTCTATTAAAAAAAAAATATCTATTTCTTCCTTGTATTCCAGGGAAGAAATTATCTCCTTCCACTCTGCCTTCAGGAAAATCTGGTTTTATTAGTGCTGAACTGCAGAAAAGTATTGCTATTTTTATGGCTGTGTTGTGTAGTACTTTCTCCATTCTTCAAAACCTAATGTAAATGTGTGGCTATTAGTGAGAGATCAGAGTGTGCAGCTCAGAGTCTTTCATATAACAACTAGGACAACAAACCCTTACAGAAAAGCGTGTAAGAAAGGGAGTTCTGTCTCCCTTTATGATAACACCAGTCTGTAGCAACTGGTTTGAACTAGATTGTGCAAGGAATGTTACAGGCTTCTTAAAAGGCTTGTAATTCTCTCCTCATGGGGGAAAAAAAAACCACCCAAAAACCTGACAATACACATATGTATCAAAAGCTGTCAGACTTCTCAAGTTAGTCCTGCACTGCTCCATTCCGTTGATATTTTCCAATGTACCTACTTTTCAGCCATCTGTTTTGTTTTGGGTCTTGGAAGTTCAGAATCTTTCTCAGGTTTTTATTTCATAAGTGGAAAGAAAGTGGTATCTCCTTAATTTTTACAGGCATGTCTTTGATTAATAATTGTCTCAACTAACTGGCTGTTGTAACAGCTCTTTCACACCCTTTTTCTGCAGTTACCTGTATATAAATTGTCACAAGGTATCAAGACATATGTGTGTTTTGATTTTTGTAAGGAACATACAGAATTTTTAAGACTGCTGTGTTTGCCTCGATGGCTCTATAGTTGAGCAGAATACCAAATTCTTAAGTACAAAATTCTAAACTAAAAATATTTCACATCTGACAGCTCTGGTTCTGAGGGTGATGCTCTCATTTACAGTCATGTAACATATAGATCCGCCATTGATTATCCAATTTTTAAAAGTGCTTTTCAACCATTTTTATCCATTATCTTCCATAGGCCAAAGTACTGTGGACACCATGGACTTAAGATAAATTTTAGAATCATGCTCGCTTGCATGAGAGATATTTTACACTCTTAAGAGTCAAATTATGATATGTTGTCTGCCTTTATCTCCACTGGTATGTCCTATCTTTCAAATAAAGATTTTATATCTGAAATTAAATGTTCAGCAACTTTATTCTCTAATGAAGTTGTAACAATAGACATTGGAACTGGTAATTTGGAATGAAAATTCAGCTTGTTTTCTAGTTTCTAAAAACAAAACTGCATTATTTTGGGGGTCTTCAAGCTGAAGTTTCTTCAACTGTATTGTAAAGCACAGTATTGGACACTAGTCATAATTCTTTTTCTCAGTTCTGTTTTTGACCACATATCAGACATCAACAATACCATTATTTTTACAACATATATTAATTCATTGGGTTTTTGTTCTTCTCATTCTCTTATTTTTGTGAATAATCACATGTCCTATTTGTTCACTATCTACTGTGTGTTACAGTCTGTTATATTTCTGAAAATACGTGACTGCACAGCAAAGAAGGAAGCCAACTGTTTGCCTAGTTCTGCTGTTGCACTGGGTCATGCAGACCTTCTGGAGGCTCAGTTGCTTTCAGCAAAGGGAAAACTCAGCCAGGAGTGGCTTTTCCAGACTAGGTTGAAGGAGGAGAGAAAGGAGTGCAACTGCAGCATAACCAAAGGTTTGGAAACTGTTAAGAACAGGGAGCAGAAATATCACAGCAGGCTTCAGAGCTGATGGAAAAAAATGCTTCATGCTGTGCAGAACAGGCATATATCTCTTTATTTTATAAAGGTTTTCCTTCTCTTGTAAGCTTTTGCAAATCTAATTTGCTGCTTACAGCTACAGCAAGAGTCCAAAGGCAGGTCATTGCTTAGGTCTTCATTTGCTTCTACTGGTCTTGCCTCAAATTCAGTCAGGTTTCATTATACAGGTTTCTCCATAGTGTTTTTTCTTTTTCTTTTTATCCTTCTGTGTTGCCCCATGTTTCTGTTTTTTCCTAACCGAAACAAGTGTTACGTTCTGTTGTTTAGTTTTCAAAATTTACAATCTGGTCCAGTTTCATTCCATGTGGTTTTTTTTCCCCTCCACATTTTAATAGGTTTCTATAAGTTTAAGCCATCTAGTGATCTTTTTCAGTTATGAGTTTTTGATCCCCTTTACCATCTGGCCTTGGATGAGCAATTCCACAAACAGCTTAAAATAACATGTTTGCCTCAGCATAATCAAATCTATTAAATCTCTTTGTTCTTGTTTTTTCACGAAGCAGATAACTTCCAGAAGATGTATTATTTTTAGGAGTGTAACATTCTATAAATATCTGTAACTGATAATTCAATCTTCATCTGATAACTGGATTGATGTTTCTCACTTACCTTTTTTTAATACAGATTGCTCAAAGTAAAGTCAGTGCCCCTAACTTGCAAGATGAAAATAAACTAGTAAATCATTTTTTTCTTCTCTTTAATTTCAGGAGCTCAGTTTCCTTTTATATAAAATTTGTGCTTGAGCTTTTCTCAGTGACTTGCTGTGTTTCTGGAAAGTTTATATTTCTTGAGAGTTTTCCATCCCCCATTACTTCTAACTTGCTATTTCTTTCCCATTTCTCATATTCGCTATAGTTCAAGTTTTCAATTAATGAGAAGCATGAGATTGCATCACTAAAATGTTGGTGAATCTTTATTGTAAATGTTAGATTAACCAATCAAAAAACATTCTTACAAAGAGAAAAGTTTCATACCCACTCTAGTTTGCTAAGACTGATCTCTAGTAAATAGGTGGTTTCAACCAAGACTCACATTGCCTTTCCAAAAATGTTTGTCCTGCTCCCTTAAAGGCAATGGCAAAGCTCCTGTTGATGTCATTGTTGTATTAGGTGCATTCACGTCTGCTCAAAATGTCCCAGTAATGTGCTTGTAGCCATGATTTGATTTAACCACCAAACAAACTTCCCCTCCAAAAACTATTCACCGAGACAGAATATCAGTCTTTCCCATGATGTACCTCCAGTTTTTTAAAAATTACTGGATGGCATAATCCCAGCAATTTACAGCCCTTTGTGTTGGGCTATGTTATCTCACTCAAACTTTTCTTGAATGTAATTGTTTGGGTTACCCAACTTTTAGGAATAACTCTAAAATTATTTTGTTACAAGTAGGCTGTAAACCTGTAGAACCAAAATCTTTCATGACCTGAACTAAAGGCAAATCATACCAAAGGAAAAAAAAAAAAAAAGGACAATGGGTCAAAAACCTTTCAGACTACCCAAGAACTTCACTGCAAAAAACAATGAGGATAATATTGGCAGGCTGTTTACCTTTTACCCAGTATTTATAAACAAGCTTTCTTATGAATTGTGGGACCAAAAGAGAACTGTTATGATTCAGTTTAACTGTTGTCTTTGAAAATCCAACAGAATACACATTGCATTTTTCTGCATGTGACTGCTCTTTTTCTGTGAGATCACAATTATCTGTATGATAAGCAAATGACTGACGTGATTTTAAAAGTTACTGACTTGTTGCCTCATAAATATTAGTCCGCCCATGAATTATGACAGTACATCCAGCTCAATGATGTCACGTGTTGTAGTGTTACAAGGGACATTTAGCCTTCCTGATGAAAATGCAAAAATGTCATCAGAAATCAGACGCCATTCATATACATAAACATTAAGGTGGGAAGCAAAATGTTTTTATTCTACAGATAGAAAAAAGTTCCAAAACGTTTTCTGCTTATCCTTATAAAAGTGTAAGGCCAAACTCTTGGAAGAGGGTATTACATTATGATTTTTTCTGTTTAAACTTGAACCATTTGTCAAATATGTTAGTATCTCTTGGAGTTCTACAGCACTGAGTCAAGTATGCAGTTAGAGGTTATGTTGCTTGGTCTCCAGCTACCATTTCTGTGATCACAGAGGAGAACAGGAGGCAACAAAATCTGTTGCCCTACTGAGTCCATCTGGAAAGTAAAACATCTTTAGATTTTATGGCTATGACAGGCATAGGTTAGATACAGAATAGCCCTCAATTTTTGCCTATTTGGGAATCTTTTATCTGTGCTGTCATCTGATGAATCCCTGCTGGCCATGCAGTCTTCAACACAGTGGAGTAGGGCCAGTGGAACCTGTGGCCCCTTGGAAAAGACCAATCCTTCTGCAGCTTTTATCTTCTCTCTGCTTCTTCTCTTTAGGGTTTTAGTATCTTGTAATATCAGCTATTTCCTGAAATTCTCTATTTCTTTTCTTCATTTTCAACTTTTTGTAACTAGTATCAACCCAGTAGCATCACCTAGATGTTCTTGCTTTGGTTCTGCTTTCTTAGCTCTTCATGGCTTATATGCGTGTTCTTTCTTAGAAAATAAGCAGAGAATCTAAAATTGCATCTTATCCTTAATTTCTTTCAGTAAAACTTGGCCATGGAGTCACACATGAGCCAGCAGAAATTACTGTAGCTCTAGGCCTAGCAGCCACAGAGATGTCCTTTCTCCTCCAATACTGGAAGCACAGGGTATGCTTCATATGGTACAGTCAAGCAGCTGGGGTTTCAAATTCTGCGTATTGATTGCGGTAGAAACAGCATTTAATTCAACAAAATACTGTGGAAATAGCCTATGGTACTTAGAAGAATTAGTTTCTCATTTTGAATTATAAGCATATGTAGTTTAAAAGTTTATTTTCAAGTGGATCTAGAGTTTGCTAAAACAGAAAGAGAGAAGATAAATTAAATTGGTGGCAACAGTTTGACCAAGAAGTACAAGATTTCACAAAGCACACGGTATAGCATCCCTTCTTCTTTGCAACATAGTTTGTTTTCAACCCCACCTATCTTCTGTTGTCTTTCATAGAATCATATAGTTGTCTAGATTGGAAGGAACCCTTAAGACCATCTAGTCCAACCATCAACCGAACTCTGTTAAAAAACTATCACTAAACCATGCCACTAAGCACTATGTCAACCCATCCTTTAAGTACCTCCAGAAATGGTGCCTCAACCACTTCTCTGGGCAGCCCATTCCAATTCTTAATAACCCTTTCAGTGTAAAAATTTTTCCTAATGTCCAATCTGAACCTCTCCTGGTGCAACTTGAGTCCATGTCCTACTACCTGTGACTTGGGACAAGAGACCGACCCCTGCCTCTTTACAATCTCCTTTCACATAGGAAGCGATAAGGTGTCTCCTCAGCCTCCTTTTCTCTACACTGAACAACCCCAACTCCCTCAGCCTCTCCTCATAAGATTTATTCTCCAGACCCCTCACCCAGCCCAAAACTGGACACAGTATTCAAGGTGGGGCCTCACCAGTGCCAAGAACAGGGGGATGATCACTTCCTGAGTCCTTCTCATCACTCTGTTCTTGACACAGGCCAAGATGCTGTTGGCCATCTTGCCCACCTGGGCACACTGCTGTCTCATGTTCAGCTGACAGTCAACCAACATCCCCAGGTCTTTTTCTGCCAGGCAGCTCTCCAGCCAGTCTTCCCCAAACCTGTAGTGCTGCATGAGGTGGTTGTGACCCAAGTGCAGGACCCAATACTTGGCTTGTTGAACCTTATTCCATTGGCCTCAGCCCAGCAATCCAGCCTGTTCAGATCCCTCTGCAAAACCTTTCTACCCTCCAGTAGATCAACACTCCCACCCAACTTGCTGTCATCTGCAAATTTACTGAGGATACACTCAATCTCCTTGTCTAGATCATTGATAAAGCTGTTAAAGAGAACCAACCCCAGTACCAAGCCCTGGGGGACACCACTCATGACAGACTGCCAACTGGATTTAACTCCATTCACCATCCTTTCTGGATGATCAGTAGAGCTCTTCATTATTTGCCCCTGCCTGCTATCCCCCATCTCATTGTCATAATAATGTCCTCTCAATCCTTAATCCTTTGAGGTCTTTTTTGTTTTACTTTTTCTTTATTTCTCACACAAACTTACATCCTTCTTACAAAAGTACATCTTTCACACTTGTATTTCACTACTTTCTTGGCTCTCTGCACATCACTTTTTTTCTTTATCTCTGATCTCCCAGCAGTGTGCAACAGCCTGAGATTTTGTTTTTCTCTTTCGTTCTCCTGGTCTGTTCTCTGTGGAGTTTAGGTTTTCCTCATCTCCACCCCTTTCTGTTCTACCTTTTTCCCTTTTTTCATCAGACTTCTCTTATTTTTCTGTGTCCTGCAAGCCTGTGTCCCTGCTTTGGAAGGCTTCAATAGGCTCAGTATTATTTCCTTTAACCCATGTTGGATGATGGCCTCTATGCTGCAGGTTTCTTTTTCTTTTTTCTCCCTCTTAAGCATCCCTGGACACCCCCAGAAATATTGCTTATTGTTACAGATGAAGATATTTTTCCTGTGTAACCTCATGTCCTTTCCTGTTTCTCTCCTACTGACATGGTCTGCAGGAGATTCACAGAATAATGGGGTGTTATACAGTACTTGTGGATCCTGCTTGAATAGTGCACGCTTGAACAAGCAATCAAACCAGGCTTTAACAGTTTTAGAAATTCAAAGTGAGGAACTGATGTCTGCCTGTGATGTGATGGCTTAAAGTGAGCACTAGAAGTTATCCAATGATTAGTATTCCATGGGCCATAAACACTTATGGCAAAAAGATCAAGGAGATTAACACTTTACCTTTCCAGTTGCATATATTTTCTCTATCAGAAGATCTTTTTTTGTAGCTCAAGATAAACCAATAAACTTTGACTGTCTTGATTTGGTGCTTGTTCCTGGCACACCTGGGAACATCAATAGTCACTGCATAGTCATAAAAAATGTCTGGAAGTTTTGTTGATCTCAGCATCTTTCTAAACTATAAGTGGAAGTTAGTGCACCACAGCTATTTTTCAATGCGGCCTGCTCCCTGATCTTCAGGAAATAGAAGGATTGTTTCTCTGAAAACACTCATTCACTGTATCAAATAATTTAATCCCAACTTTTAGAAGGTACAAGAATTAGTATGTTCATATTTTAATGTCTAATGCATCTATTTTGTTCTGGCTTGACTTTCTCTACATATTTCAATGTTTTAGTAGCAGATTACCCCAAAGAATCAAACTGTTGAAAGCAGAGCTTCAAATTTATTCTTCTGTGATCAAGGTCAAAGATAGAAGTCGGTGCCTCTAGCTTCATGTCTTCCCTTTGTAGCCCCAGCCGTCTGCTCTGTTAGGAGTATGCAGATACCCCTGTGAACATTCCTAATTGTTTACTAGTATCCAAAAAATGTACTGTTGCAGAATGAGTGTTTGCTAACTGCTGCTCTCTTCTCTTCAGCTAATTACTACGTAAGCAGGGAGCTAATACAGGTAGAAGGGCTATTGACTGTGCAAGTAATTAGCTATGATAAAAGTAGTAGAGAAGGCATCTAGGTTTTAGACAGTTTTTCTTAGTAAAATGTTCATTCTTATTGTCTTTTGTGTGAAGGACTGGCATCTTACTGATTCAGTTTAAAACTCTTCAGAGACTGCTGGGCAGTGATGTGTGTATGTAATTATTTGACAGCTGGTAATGTGGCAGATATAAGTAGGTAAAAGTTAAAAATCAAAGGTTTGTTTGAAGGCTTGCCTTTTTTTTTTTCTTTCACCTTGAGTCATTTCACACCTTGTGTTTGAAGTGAAGCCCACAAATAGTCAGATTATTACAGATTATTTTAGTTTTTCTATAAAGACAAAAATAATCAGCTTGGCATGGCGGAAGATGAGAGCTTTTTAAACCTCTTTGTCATATTCAGACAGCAAAGTGAAGCTGTGTCCTAACAGCAGGAAATGATGAGAACAGCAGTGTATTTTGACTTCCTAGGGTTAGAAGAGCCTGGATATGGCTTTCAACCATGTAAATGCCATCCCACTACCATTTCCTTAACTGTAATTTTAAAATCCAGGTAGTGTGACTGAAATACTTTTGGTCCAAATTTATGATCCTTGTCAGTCCTTTTTATATGGAAGCAGTAGTAAGTGGCTGTTTGAGAGCAGTCCTGATACTGGGCTGCTCGCGGTTGCTCTCCTCTCTGTGCCATGAAGCCCTTCTGCAAAAATTAACCTAACCTGATCTCATTTTAACATATCAGAATTCACGCATATTCAGAGACACAAATCTTGAGTGTTAGCTATGAAGGTCTTTCAAACTAGTGCTGATGCAGCAGAGTGTAGCATTTTCCACATTCTATATTATAGATAATTTTAGCCATATACCAGTCTATATAAAATATAACTCATTTAGCTTATCTATTTTAAAGGCTTTTAAACTACAGTCAGACACCATAGTTGGTTAAATAGGTGCTTGTCACACCAGTTTAATGAATTAAATGTGAAAGCCATTTCTTCTTACTTTTGGCTGTAACAGGGCTGATACAGGTTCTGTTCCACTGAAGTAATGGAATGGTAGGATCCATGTCATATAATTTTATAAGTGTAATACTCATCAGTGTATCAGCTAATATGAAAAGCCAAAAAACCAGTTAGAAATAAGACCACAAGCCAAATATCTAATAATTCTAATTCCTCACGGAAAGATACCACTTGAATTGAAAGATATGACAATAAAAATGAAAAATATTAAATCATTTTTACCAAAAAATTGTGTAATTAATGCCTTCTCTCCTTCATACTCTATTCTTTACTTGAACAGAGTAACAAAGGTTGATTACTGACATGTCTAATTTTATAGGTAATTTTGTTACTTAACATCCATCGTAAGCTCTTAGAGATGTTGAATACTTGCTAAGGTAGGAAGGAAGAATTTCTCTTGGCTTTTAAGGACAAAACCTGCAAAGGTATAGAAGATGTTGAAATAAAGGAAAACAACGTTTTCCCTACCTTCTCTTTATTACTGACTCCAAAACAGTTTTGCCTGTTTTCCAAGCCCAGCAAAAAGCACACAATGCCCTCTGCAGCAAGTCCTTTAGCACCTGGTAGACTCATCCTGGGAAGAGGGAAAAGGAAGGGGCACTTAGGAATAAGCTATAAAAACAGGGCACCTTGTTTCCCTAGGAAAGAAGAATTGGCTGCTGCTGCAGCAGTAGCAGTAAGAGCTCCCGCCCGCATAATGCTCTGCTCAGGTCCTCCCATGACAGCAAAGGCTTTGAGCAGGCCTGAGGATCAGCTGCTCAGCCCCAAACATGTCATCCACATCTCTCTTATAGTCTGCAATGATAGGCAGTACTCTAGTTTGCTGTCTCACTTGCCTTTCAGGCAAATTTAATCCCTTTGAAGTACAAAAAATTTTGGACACAGCTGGAATTTTATTGTTAATATTTGGGAGAGAATATACTCTTGACTAGCAAGTTGTCTCTGTCAGATTCTGTATCCATTAGAAACCCTGTTTTCTGTTGCCATTGATAATTACACTGTGCTGTGAAAGAGGCATATGTAAAAAAGCACTTTTCAGTGTACCTCTAAATTTGTAGAGATACTGCCAGTAGCCTAATTAAGTAAACATGAGTTTCTGTATAGTCATTGAGTACTCATTTCTAAAATTCACATTCGCTTTTATATGATCTCATGTACAATTTAACATACCAAAAATAACAATAATAAATGCCAGGATATTCCATAGAGTTCCTTGTGTTAATAAATAAAAGCAAATTGCAATGAGATAAAAAAATAATTTCTAACAACAAATTGTTTCCAACAACATCTCCTTTCAAAGTAAAGTGAATCAGAAAATATTTTAAAGTGTATGTTATAACATAAAATTAAGTAATGGCCAAGCATGAGAGTGCTACCTTCAATCTCACCACAGCGTATAAGTACAAAAACAATCTTGATAACCTTTGGAAATCTTAATTCATTAAGTTTATTCAGCAAAAGTTACATTCTAAATTACTCATAAAGTGATTATGTTAAAGAAGATTTCCTCAGTTATTCAAGTACCAAAAATTGGTAACTATTCTTTAAAACTGTTTTCACATTTTATCGCTCCAAGTATACACTGGCTGTTTTATGCAATGAGGGTTGTGCATCTGAATTCTGGAATCAGATCTGTGTGGTTGAATCTCTCCTTTTGGATACTCTCCAGGATCAGCTGAAGGATATATCTGGTCTAATAGTTTCTAAAAAGATATTTCCCCTATTCCTCCAAATCTGTTCCCCTCCTGCTGTGAAGTAGGGTTTTTTGCCATTAAATTTGTTCTCGTTATTTTTATCCAGTGAATAGAGACCCTGGGATCAAGAGAGCCATACCATGTCATTGAGTTCATTATTTAGTATTTTTTCTTTTGTTGGCCAGAGAATTGAACACTGTCAGCTTATACGTGTGTCTGAAAATTATTTGGGACCATTTATTCCTGATATGAAATCCATTTTATTGCAGCTTTTTACTACCGCAAATTTGATGGCTACAAGACTGGGATCCCCACCTGGCTGGGGAGCAGCTCTGTGGAAAAGGACCTGGGCATCCTGGTGGACAAGCAGCTCACTATGATTGGACAGTGTGCTGCAGCAGCAAAGAAAGCCTGTTGGCCTCTGTCAGATTTTCAATGTGTAGCAAAATTTGACAATAGTCACCCAAAAACTAGATGCCAGAATTTTATAAGAAAGCCACAACTTCTAGATGTTTGGTATCTAGGTACCTAGGAGGCTAATGAAAGATTAAATAGCTTAAGTTAAAGTAATGCACTCGTGTGCAGCTTATGCAAGACAGGATAGTTCAATGAAAATAGCATAGTTTCAAAATTAAAACCCAACTTATGCTGTCAGAAATTATTTTTGATTCAAATTTCTCTCAGAAAAAGAGAAATGCATGTGTAAAAAGGGAATCTGGTCATACCAGAGTTCAGTTCTGCTTTTATGTGGAAATCTAAGACTAAATGTGATGAGAGTCCCTTAGAACCAAGGCCATATCTATGTGTTACTTACTTTCTTTTTGGACTTGTCTCGCAGGATGCATTGAAGTCATGACACACTGATATCCAGTGTGAAAACAGGGAGAGTAAGACCTGCAATGGAAGTGTATTGCAAATACCATTAAATGATCGTAAAACAGAGTAACTGCTCATGTGGCTGAATAGAATAATGACCTGAAATCAACAGTCTAAACAAAATCTGACAATTCTGAATCAGTATTTTTATTGAAAACTTTTGTTCTTGGTACTCCAAATATGTGAATCATTCTTTTCACATGGGACTATCAAAGCATTCCCACTGTAGTAAGCTTAGAATTTAGATCCATTCTCTTCACTACACACACTGGTAAAATGTTCCTCTTGCATTTCTGGTGCGTAGTGATTATAATTGTGTCATTAATTAGAATTACTTCATTATTCTTCTGGTTCCAACACTGACAATCACTTCATGCAAATCATTCATTCTTCACCTCAGTCCAGGGATTAAAAAGTAAGTCAAAAAACACCTGTTAAGTAGCATACCGTTGTATTAGTGTATTAGTCTGTTGTTCAGTTATACTTTTTGTGTTTCTGTGTGTAGCTGATGCATGCAGGACTTTGGAGTAAATGTCTCTTTTGTATAGTGAGGCCAAGAAGCAATAAAATAAGGTCAGCCAATAGTCCTTAGTATGTCCCTTCTTATCTTCCTGGCTTTAGCCTGCTGAGCCAAATCATATGCAGAACCTGAGTCTTACATTGATGCCATCAAAAAAATGACCCAGCACAGGTGCACAAGTATGTAAGAGTACAGATCATAATCAGTCAAGAGGCAGACAGATCTGACATTTGCTGAGAGCATCCCTATATTTTATTGAGTTGTCATGCCTTGTTGCATACTTAATGAGGATGAGCCCCTTTATGTGCCGATTTCACATGACAAATGTTGTTTTGCTAAGATTGTCAACCACAAATAGCTTGTGGCAATACTTCTTCCATGCAGAAAATAAACACATACAATATTATAGCACACCCATGTTATTGCCACAACTGTAAACAACTAATAAAAGGAATGTATTTACTGTGCCTTAGAGTCATTCACACCAGCAATATTTTTTTCCATTTTCAAGCCTATTGACTTTATGGAACATTTGGCATTATTTCATTATCTTATCATTGCTTATTGTGTCATCATTTAAACAAAAAGCATGCAATATACCTACATATGCAGTAGGCCACACATAGCGGGGTATTTCTGTGACCAGCAAGTGTATTGTATGTAATCTCAAAGACTAGAGAAGTATATTGTGTGCTAGGAATAGTCATCATCTTCAAGGCAACTGGTGTCATCAAGCTGCTTCTGGTAGCATGTGGGCATGGAGGGAAACGGTGTTTACTTTGCAAAAACAAACAGTATAGTTGCAACTACATGGAAATCTGTCTCCCTGTTGGCAAGTGTTGGTGGGATCATTAGCTTGATTACACCCAAAGCCTGTTTTGGTGTTGCTTTTAGTGGTATTTTCCTAGCTTTGAGGATAGAAAAACATGTAATTATTGAAATACATTATCTTGT
>VZTM01004471.1:330-11246 GCA_013400555.1 Jacana jacana | reverse complement strand
CCCTCCTCTGGATTTGCTCCAACAAGTTTACATCCTTCTTGTGCTGAGGACTCCAAAACTGGATGCAGTACTCCAAATGAGTGCCTGATCCAAGCACTCATGAGGAGGGGTGGTCTCCTTGCCTTGGGATGCCAGGTGGGAGAGGACAATTTACAGGAACTGGGTGATATCTATTAGGTAGATTATAAGGAATTTTAGAATAGAAGCACTACCACTATCAGGGTGGTGTAATTGTTATCCACTCAATAACTGCCTTATCCTAATATACCTCACTTTGTACCTCGGACTTGGAACCTTCCTCTTTCAAGGGGGAGATAGCAGCAGAGGGCCTGAACACAACACAAAATGGTGTAGCAACCAGGCTCTGAGGATTACAGGACAGAGATTTATTTGGGAAAGCATGGGGTTCTCTCCCACTGGCCCTAGTTTCACACTGCTGGGGTGTGAAACCACTGGTCTGAGAGGGACCCAGTGAAAAGCCACATGGACCTGTATAAGAAACTGATAGAAAGACATCTCAAAGCTCGCCTGTCTCAAGACTGTCACTAGTGTATCAATGAAAAAAGAATGTGTGTCCTTGGTTTTCAAAACACAGGGAAAACTTAAAGATGGAAAAGTTAAAGCCGTCATCTGTAGAATGCTGGGTGTGTGCTGTCATACCAACTGTAAATGCAAAGAAGAGATGGGAACACAAAAGAACTAGCTGCTCGCTCATATTGAAAGGGTACAAGATAAGGTACAAAAGTATGAGATACAGCTGATGATCCAAGGTCTAACTCTACAGAAACAGAGAGAAAATGAGAAGAGATTGGAAGCAAAAGTAGTACAGATGATCAGAGTTAACTAGGAGAAACAAGCTGGGGCTATGAATGCCCTTGAAGTGCAGTCCCTAACACAAGATCCTGAGAACTGGCATGGGAATGTTGGGAATGTGGCCCTTGATAAGGAGACAGGTGACAGGCCAGATGATGGTGACAATACCACACAAGGAGTCTTAGCTGTTGTCAAACATGAGATAAGCAGTGGTAAAGATGGGAGACCTGCCTGGGATGGAGGCAAGCCTACTTGCCCTTGATCTGACCACGGTAGAGAGGGATTTTGGAAAACAGACTCATGAGTCTGCAATCCAGTAGGTCAAATGAGTTTCATGAGGCAGGAGGTGACTGAATAGTTTTCAGTCAAGAGGAAGCTCAGGAGGGAGGCAGGGAAGCTGACATCTTTCTCAGCACAGGTCCAGGAGCATTATGTTCCCTGACAACCCAAGGTGTCCCCGAAACTGGAGTGAGCAGAAAAAACATGTATTCACACTTGCGCTGCTCAGGAATTGGATAACGGATGAGTACAGTTGGCCGTTGAACAGTTTGTTGATCAAACGGGATGCAGTAATGGCAGGTAAGTTTCAGACCCACCATTGTATCTGATTCTGAACCTCAATAAATTCAGACTGCTCCTTAAATTAATCTAAATTAGTACCACCCATGCAATGCAAAACAGGCAAAACAACTGGGGGTGGCTCATAAATCAACTAACACAGCAGGCTAAAATGGTAAGGTGCGATGAAGGTGTTACCCGACCAAAACCCTTGAAAGAGGCCAGAAACCTCAAAGTTCTGCGTGAATCCTGGAGGTGATGACCCACTGGTGAAAAACTAGTAGCCCCCATACTCCACCTCATACCCCAGGTATGGCAGCTTAAACTTTTCATGTGGGACACCATGGAGGAATCCACATGTTATTGTCAGCCTGGGCCCTAATAGATTCCCCGAAGGACTTTTGACACTGGAGCCCAAATTTCTTGTTTTCCCTCTGCCTGAGTGCCAGCCACAGGTATCTCTCCCCATGCATGTATTCATATTGAAGGAGTGGGCAGTCAACTTCTCAATGTGTCCACTGCTGGGTGTTGCATGTTCCAGATGAAGAGACACTGCTCTTGTTCCAGACCTAAAACAAGCAATACAGTGCTACAAGCCTGACTGGGGAAGCAGCTTGTGGACAGCCAAAATAAATTTCCACTGGGGAACATACCAGCTGACTGATTGGCAAGGCTTTTCTGCCTGGACTGCCCTGCCAAACCTGTTGACTTCTCTGGTACTGTCTTGAGAACTGCAGATTGGGCAAGCAGTATCTTTTAACCACCCCACCAAGGGTTGTAGACCTTTTAAGCATGCATAATAATGTCCAGACCATTCAGAATCTTGCCAGCAAGACCCTAAAAATTCCCCACAAGAGTGGATCAAAGGGTAACTGTCCAGCCTTTCCCCACTGAGACTATTTTCTTTTCTGTTCTGCAGGAATGCCATGGATTAATTCACAACTCAGAACTGCATAATTTGGCTCACTTGTATGGCACACAGTCATTGTATTCCACTGAGTCCTTATTGCCAGCACAAAGGACTACTGGGTGGTGTGAATTAGACTTAATGGAATCATAGAATCATTTAGGTTGGAAAAGACCCTTGGGATCATCGAGTCCAACCATCAGCCCTACTCTACAAAGTTCTCCCATACACCGTATCCCTCAACACCACATCTAATCAATCCTTAAACACATTCAGAGCTAGCAACTCCACCACCTCCCTGAGCAGCCAATTCCAGTGACTGACCACTCTTTCTGTGAAGAATTTTTTCCTAATGTCCAGCCTAAACTTACCCTGCTGCAGCTTGCAGCCATTCCCTCTCATTCTATCACTAATCACCCATGAGAAGAGACCAGCACCAACCTCTCTACAATGTCCCTTCAAGTAGTTGTAGAGAGTGATGAGGTCTCCCCTCAGCCTCCTCTTCCTCAAACTAAACAGTCCCAGCTCCCTCAATCGCTCCTCATAAGATTTATGCCCCAATAATACTGGAAAGAGTGGAGAGGTTTGTCTGTAGTGACCAGGTCAGTAAGGATTTGCATAGGTTTTTTTAACAGGCTTGGCCTCTTTTCTGGATGGCAGCCCCACAGACAGAAGCTTCCACTAAGGAAGAGCTTAAAAGTAATATAGTCCTGCAAATGGTCATGAATGTTGTGCAAGATGTGGGCACTAATGATGGTACCTTTTCTTCCTGTATTGCAACTCCAACATCAGCTGAGGGCTTGCCTTTACACCTTTATGGCTCAGGCATTGACATATTAGAATTAATAGCAAACATTTCCAAAATAGCAATTCTTTCAATACCATTGAAGGTGTACAGGTATATTGTATACCGCTAGCTTGAGGTCCCACACCCTCGAGCCTTAACAACAGCTGCCTGGAAGGGGTGGATAGCTGGACCATCAATACCACACCCATACTTGGGACTGGGAGTGGACCACTGCAAGCAGTGGATTTAATTTAACATCAATTCTCTTGTTTCCTATACAATGCAAGATTGTGACATGACAGACTCAGGTGAAACATGCAACAGTATTCTGTGGGACACTCTTTGGTTCAATTTAGAAGGAGTAATACACTTGAGTCTCACACTTCTTTCTAAGTTCTTGGTTTCAAATAGAAGATGTTTCCTGGTACATCCACTAAAAAGGAAAATGAAATCTAATCAAGTGGGCCCATGCAGTGAATTACTACACTAAGCTCCAAGAATTTAAACGCATTGACCCACCTCAAGAGAACTGGGCCTTCTGGTCTCATACTATACATCAAGCTTTATTCTTGTGATAAAAGAGTGCTGCATGGTGGTACAGGGGTCTCCAGGTATGGTATGGCTGTGTAGCAATGACTATGCCTATCCCAACTTTAATTGGTGGAAAAAGGAAACCCAGGAAAATGCCTATGAGCAGTAAAGCATATCCAAATTTTATCAAAAGTAAGACACAGAACACACACGAGGGCAACAGTGATGTTGTTTTAAGTGGAACCGAGTTTCTCAAGGTGCGTATCAGCAAGGAACAGTCATATACAATCTACACCAGAAGGCTTACCTTGACATGCTCCAGTGCGAATATTAGGGATGAAGCCGCGACGGCATGGCTGAGGCTGAGGAGGGCACATTTCACAGGGGTGACCCCATGCACGCCCGATGGTTGCACAGCAGAGGGTTTTTGTGCAAACAATCCCAGTTAGTTGGCCCTGACACATCTGGTTGTTAACTTGTGTGAAACATGGGCCTGTTCGGTAATCTAAAAAAAAAGAAAAAAAAAATCATCAATGTAATATACCAGGCAGTGTATTAGTAACTATAGAAGGAATCAAATTTTAATCTAGTAGATACTTATATTAAGAAAATTACAAGAGTTATGTTATTTTTTACAGAAATAGCATGGCACCTTCCACTGAAGGTAACGATCTTCACAATGTTATCTTTCAATTTATGTTTTTCTGATAGATGCAAATAAAGAAAGACAGCTAAACCCAAAAACTGATCTGCCTATTCACAATGAATCCAGTAAAATCCATACCAAGTGAAAGTATTTTTACAAGCAAATAAGCAACTAAGCAATCAAAGTATCAGATCACATTAAGCAAACAAGGAATGGGAACTGCTTTTCTTCTTTTTAAATCACTTCATGGCAATTCATGGGAGAGAACTCCAGACAACAACAGCCATATATTTGTCCACTCCACATTGAACAAGGTCCATGCCAGTGACTGTCACTGGAATGTTTAATGCAAAATAATGCTACCTGGAGAACACTAACTGGTAAACCACCATTAATTTTCAGAGGAATAACATGAGATAATACAACATATGCAAGCAATATTAAGTACACTTAATATAGCATACAACCTACATGAAAATATCCTCCTAGTCAAATTCCTATAAATAGTTAAATCATTTAGGTTCAACCTGTATAAAAAGAAAGATTTTTTGACCTTATGAGGCAACACAAACTGGGAACAACAATTAACTGAAAATCTCTAGGAACAAATGAGAAACAGATGGTTGCTTTAAGCCAGGTTTCATATCCTTACGGAAACTTTAACAAGGGGGAAAAAAAGAATAAAATGCAAAGCTTCCACTCACACTCAGTCATGTGGAAGAAGACGTAACACTGGGGTTACAGCTACACTCCCTGCTATGCTGTCTGAGTCTCCTTTTTACCTGCTGAAAACAGGCTCCAATACTGATAATGGGAGTCACACACTGTTTTCCTCACACTTTCATCAGTGTGCAATTGGTCTCACAAACCAAGCCACAAATGGGGCAATTGATGCCTTCTAGAATTCAATAGTTCTACCTTGAAGAATAAAAATAAGAGCTTTGACGTGTTTGGAAAGGGAAAAAATGGTCTTCCCAGTGAGGCTTCAGTTTTCTTTCTTTCTTCACAGTGAAACCTTAAAGTTTTCTTTGAAATAAGATACAGAGCTCTTGAAGTAAATGCTAGCTCAAATAATAAGAAATGTTCCACTCCCTGTCTTTGATAAGGTTCATTCAGTTATCAGTCTGGGAAAG
The DNA here is from genome assembly GCA_013400555.1 of Jacana jacana. NCBI lineage: Eukaryota > Metazoa > Chordata > Aves > Charadriiformes > Jacanidae > Jacana > Jacana jacana. Next base: position 5,871 of record VZTM01004471.1, on the reverse strand, counting down.
ACTTTTGCACACTGTTATGTACACATTGGCGGTTAATTTCAACTGGCTGTTCGCTTCAAATAAAGTTAAGCAAGAATATAAGTATCCACAACAAAAATGTCTAACAACAAAAGGAGATTAAAAGATCTTAAATACCTAGTAAGGACTGTGAACTTTAATCTTTTTCCATTTTCACTAGAAAATGACCTTCAGTTAGAAACTTTGAGTTTCCAATGTATGGATCATGCCACAAAGATAGAACCTTCACATATATGTGTATGTGTATATGTATATCTATATATGCTATGTATATATGCAAAACATGTATATTAAAAAAGGAAAAACTCTGTCCATTAGAAAAAGGTTTCAATCAGCTTTCATCTAACGTACTGGAGGACGAGCAGCTTTACAATGATGTTAATGACAACCAAGGCCCTTGCCAAATCAGAGAGCTGAATTTTGAACATAAAATACAGATCCTGATGACTGACAGCAGAAGACATTGATCTCATCAAGGTATATGCTCAAATAAGAATGACAAATATTTGAAACACAAACTTCCAACCATGAAAGATTTTAATTCCAGTAATTCACTGTATTCTTGTCTGGAATTTAGTTATAGGGAAAGAGGTAAGGAAAAGACTCCATCATAGATTATGACTAGATTTCATCTAAAGTTTACTCAGGTATCACAAAGATTGAGGGGAATATATGAAAGACTCTGTTTAGCCTGCAAGTCATCACCAATGGTCAGTCTGCTATCAGAAGGAAAATAGAACTGCTCAGAATTTAAGAACTCAAGGAATTTAATTAAATTCTGATTCTGGTGAAAACAAATGAGAATTTGGCTGTTGAATTCGATGACCACACTATTTCTTTCTTGGAAAACAGTATTGTGCTCCTTAGCAAATAGCTGTATTATAGTTTATTGCCCATTATTATCTGTAAAAGCATTCTCTGTGTCACACGGTGAACATAATGAGCTTCATATGCATGGAAAAAGCCTTAACAACTGCTCAATAAGCCAGCTCTCATTCTAATGTCAACTAAATTACATACACTGATTATATGATAGGAATATAAATGCTTAAAAAGAGGCCACTTTTTTCATTAATGATCAAATTACAAATAATGGACAAATTTTGGGAAAGTCTCTATTCTACTCTGTGTATTGGGAGCTGATACTTTGAATGTAACCTGCACATTGCAGATTTTTTGCTCAAGAGATAGTTGCAGTCATATCAATGAAGATTGAAAATTAATGTTAATTTTAGACTCTCATGAATGAGATTCTCAAAAATATGAAGCTGAAAAAGACAAAAGGATGTGTGCAGGTAAACCTGAAAAGACCATCTATGAGCCACTAGCAACATTGCCAGCCCAGTTATGAAATATAATCACTATCAGAGGAAAGTGAGATTTCTACTAGTGCAAGATCCTGCACACGGATTGGGGCAATCCCATGCACAAATACAGGCTGGGTGAAGAATGGAATGAAAGCATCCCTGAGGAGAAGGACTTGAGGGTGATGGAGGATGAGAAGCTCAATATGTACCAGCAATGTGCGCTCACAGCCCAGAAAGCCAACAGCATCCTGAGCTACATCAAAAGAAGGCCAGCAGGTTGAGGGAGGTGATTCTGCCTCTTTACTCCACTCTGATGAGATCCCATGTGGAGTATTGCATCCAGGTCTGAAGCCACCAGCATAAGAAGCATAAAGACCTGTTGGAGTGAGCCCAGAGGAGAGCCACAAAGAGGATGAGTGGGCTGGAGCACCCTTCCTATGAAGACAGGCTGAGAGAGTTGGGGTTGTTCAGCCCGAAGAAGAGAAGGCTTGAGGAAGACTTCATAGTGACCTTTCAGTATTTAAAGGGAGCCTAAAAGAAAGCTGGAGAGGGACTTTATACAAGGGCATGTAATTGCAGTAGAATCATAGAATGGTTAGAGTCGGAATGGGGCTTAAAGATCATCAAGTTTCAATGCCACTGCCATGGGCAGGGACACCTCCCACTAGAGCAGGTTGGCTCAAAGCCCCATCCAGCCTGGCCTTAAACATTTCCAGGGATGGAGCATCCACAACTTCTTTGGGCAACCTGTTCCAGTGCCTCACCACCCTCACGGGAAAGAATTTCTTTCTGGTATCCAATCTAAATCTCCTAAATCTATACCTAAATCTTAATCTAATTCAGTCTAAATCTCTCTCAATTTAAAGCTATTACCCCTTGTCCTGTCACTACACTTCCTGACAAAGAGCCCCTCTCCAGCTCTCCTGTAGGCTCCCTTCAGATACTGGAAGGCTGCTATAAGGTCTCCCCAGACCCTCCTCTTCTCCAGGCTTAACAACCCAAATTCTCTCAGCCAGTCTTCACAGGAGAGGTGCTCCATCACCCTGATCATCTTTGTGGCCCCCTGCTGAACCTGATTCAACAGTTCCATGTCCTTTCTATGTTGAGGACTCCAGAGCTGGACACAGTACTCCAGAGCTGGACACAGTACTCCAGGCGGGGTCTCATGAGAGCAGAGCAGAGGGGTAGAATCACCTCCTATGACCTGCTGACCATGCTTCTTTTGATGCAGCCCAGTACAGTGCTTTTGATGCAGCCCAGTACCCCAGTACAGGGGTAATGGCTTCAAATTGGAAGAAGGTAGATTTAATTTGGGTATCAGTAAGAAATTTTTCATTCTGAGGGTGGCGAGGCACTGGAACAGATGGCCTGAAGTTGTTGTGGAACCGCCATCCCTGCATGGGATGTTCAAGACCAGGCTGGATGGGTCTTTGAGCAACCTGGTCTACTGGGAAGCGTCCCTGTCCATTGCCGGGGGGTTGGAACAAGATACTCTAGAAGGTCCCTTCCAACCAAAACCATTTTAGGATTCTATGATGTCTGGATGCACACAGATCTGTACAGGAATACCAAATCCTGCCCTACTTCTGAAGCTGTATTCTGCATGATTGTATTCCTGGAGCGCTACTGAACGTGAGTGATGGCTGCTCATGCATACTTTACGCCATGCACTCAAATGGAGTCCAGTTCTTCATGGCCCCTATATTGAAATCAAATAATGATTTATTATGCATCTCTAAAATTTCCAAAGCTTGCGTTCATCACAACTGATAATCTTGATATCCCAGATCAGTTTGGAATTCCTATTCAGAAAATAAGTAGTTTTGCTGGACAGTATTGTACTTTCATAGCACCTGTTCTCTGATGTACTCTTTTTTATAGGATCAATCTTCAGATAACATAAAGCAATTACAGCAGGAGTAGAAATATAAATCATATATTCTTCTGTTCAGTGGTTGGTGACCCATAGGAATATTCTGGCCAAAGGTCTTCTGTGTTAAGAAGTTTGGAATTCAATCAGATAAGATTAAACTTGGAACTTAAACTTAAGTTGTGAATTGCATCTGAGTTCCACCAACTTCCCACAAGACTTACGATGATTACGTGTATACTCTTGTCAGCGCTAGTAATGAAAAGTTCAGTCTGGAGGCTGTTTGAAAGAAAGACTAGAGAATATAGCCAGACTACAAGGGGTGTTTGTGCAGGAGGGAGTTGGATACAAGAAGGAGTGCTACCAATACATATATTGCTTAATATAGCCTATGAAATAAGAAACATATGCCCTGGAAACCTGTATGTATGTGTCTACACATGCCTTCATGGAGAATGCATAAATCATAACATTCAGGTTCGATAATCAAGCAACTTCCATCAGAGTAAGTCTGCAGGTAGGCATCTAAAAATCTGACTACTGCAGCTTAAACAGTGGAAAAACAAACAAAACTATTATTAAAGTTTCAGGTAAATTTATAAATTAAAAAAAAAATTTGCACAGGTATGGCAACTGCATTTCAAATGGGATGATGGAAAACTAGAAAAACTATGGGGAGAAGCACAAGAAAAAATTAACATTTCAGAAACACCCAATCTAGTAATATTAATAATTTAAAATAATATTGTAGTTTTTAAAATTATCCATTAAAAAGGTATCAATTTTTAAACATTTTTATCTATTCAGTTTATCCAAAATGAATTCCAGAGATAAAGAGCCTGGGTAGTGGCAGGTCTTTTATCTTAAGAGAAAAATGTAAGATTTTTACAATATGAAGTGAAAGTAGGCATATTGGGGCTAAAGTACAGTTGTTTACATAAGGGCCTTTACTCACAGAGTATATTTTTACTTATAGGAAGCAAACATACTAAAACTAGACACCATCTGAAGATACTTTGTAGTTTCAAATGACGTTGTGGATTTGATTTGGAAATTACCATGTGAGACTCCATGGTACATTTTATACAGTCAGTCAGACTACATTATTATAAAGGTTCATCTGACCTTAAAAACCCTGAGTTTGTAAAAAATCCAGTAACAAAAGATTGGTTTTCTTGTCTTATTGTTAGGTGTTTCTTCATTTGTTCCTTTCCCAGCATTGCTGACGGAATAATTTTGCCAGAAAGAACATATGTTAGAACATATGTTATAAATCATTTGTTGCTTAGAAAGGGTAACTGCGTTGGTGAAAGAAAGTGTTTTTCAGCACCTATGTGTTACTCATTTTTCTTAACCTCAGAAAATTATATTCAATATGCACCATGATTTGAAGAATGACAACCTTTATCAGCAATCCAAGTTCTTAATATAATTAAATTTATTAAGAAGTACTTTGCTCTTGACATCAACATAAAAAAGACTCCAAACCCTGGAAATAGCATACTGGATGTCTAACTTTAACTATACTATGGCTTTTCTATTCTTTTATGGAAATATGCATTCCATATTCACAAATGGGACTATCCAGCTACCACGGTTCTTGGGATCTTTTCCATTAATTGCTTTAAAAACCATTGTAAGTCTATTCTAATTCTGCCTGCAATTAAAAACAGCTGTTTGACAGGGACCCTGCCACAAGGATTAGAAACATAAGAATCCTAGTGTTTGGTATTGTCCAATATCCATTTATTTTGTTTTTCTTTCTGTACTGCTGGCCAAAACCAGATGATTCAGATGAAGGTGTAAAAAGCTTGCTGTAAGTCAGCATGGGATAATCTGTCTGCCACAGCAAGTTTCTTCCTGGTGCCTAACACCCACTAGCTCAAAACCTGAAACACAACCTTTAACATCCCATCTACCATTTGTTGTTATTTGAGACAAAACATTATAAAATATTTTGGTACATATAGGGATCCATTTTCTGTCAGAATTTTGCCACAGTCTTAGCCTTCCCAGTTTCATACTGTGTTAACTAACTACTCCAGCCTACTAAAATTTTACCTCTTCTCAGGTAACTAAATAGAGAAAAAATGAGACATGAAGAAAAAGTAAAAAGGCCCCCAGACACGCTGGAATGTCTCTTGCGAGTTATGTGGAAGAATATGAAAACTTGAAAGTATCTTTTCATGGGAAAGAACAGACTGAAATTTTAACTGAACTAATACCAAAATATTGTTTCTGTGTCAAGCCCAACAGTACTGTTTGTGCTACAGCAGCAGTCTCCTGCACTTACAGAAAGCCTATGTAAAAGCTCTGGAAGGGTAAACCGACATAGACTGCAGTGCT
>VZTM01004470.1:434656-461988 GCA_013400555.1 Jacana jacana | reverse complement strand
TCCAGAGGTCCCTTGTAACCCCATAGCATTCTGTGATGATATATGTATATACTGAGAAAGAGAATATTTTTGTGTGTGTGTGTATGCCTGTGGTCCTGTTTATATAGAAACATAGAATCATTTAGGTTGGAAGAGACCCTTGGGATCATCAAGTCCAACCATCAGCCCTACTCTACAAAGTTCTCCCCTACACCATATCCCTCAACACCACATCTAATCTACCCTTAAACACAATCAGGAATGGTTTCAGATTCTATTTTAAAGAGGGAAAAAAACCCCACAATTTTTTTATGCCAAGGAATTTTCTTCCCTAGCCCTTGCCACTGGGACCATTTCCACTCCGATGGGTTTCCCATTCACTGGAGCTGAGTGCAGATGTGGGTGAGAAGATGGTTTCACAGGCCCACAAAGCAAGCGCATTTCATTTTTAGTGTATGCTGAGGCTTGGACGCTGGCCTCAAATTCTGGCCTTTCTTCCTTATAACAAAGAGGGATGGAGGTGTTTGGTAAAGCCAAAGTTTGGTTTCTAGGGAACCTTAGTAGTGTTTGAGATGATGGAGCGTCAGATCCCTGGGCAGTGTTTTCTGTTGGTGTGAGTTGGGTATCTTGGGTTCCAGCTCAAGGAATCTTGAGGAGGATCCAGCTCCCGAACTCTTTCAAACTCAGTATTTGCTACATTGAGGATCCAGCTCCCAAACTCTTTCAAACTCAGCATGTGCTACATCGAGCAATTTCTGTTGTTTCATCTCCTAAGTCATAAGAAATACTACTATGAAGTTTTTTCCCACTTAACATCTGAAGTCCAAAACACAAACTCATCTGTTGCTCTGAAACTGTACTGGACAGGTGACCATGTAATTGAAATGTAAAATAATAATCAAAACAAATTTCTTAGCCCCTCCCTCTCATGGTGTGCAGCTTAATAGAGCCAACAGTTGTCTCACTCCCCAGTTTGATACGATTCCAGCACACACCAAAATTTATGATGTCCAAGTTGTTAGAAGAGAAATACGCTGGGAGGGAAGCGTGGTCGCTGCCTTTTCTGCAGGCTGTATCATCTTGCATTTCATCATTAGCTGCAAATAAATAAAATACAAACCAGGTTTGGATGGATTTTTGTCAAGGAAAGACTGAATTTCATTTGGGCTTTTCCTGTCTTGCGTACATGACAATCTTGACAACTTGTGTACCCGTCGTTACGTTCTTGTAGCAGTCAGAGAAGAGACTGATCAATTGAAGACAACGTAAATTAAGGGTATAATAATGTTGCTTGTCAAGGTTTCACTAACTAAATAAGACCTGGCTTGTAATTTATCTGGTATATTTATATTAAGTGGGAATTACTCTTGGAGATTTATAGAATTGACTTTCTTTGCATCTTTTATTTTTTGAAATAGATTATCTTTTAAATTGTGTGTTACTTGCTGTAAGTGACCATGATTAGTTTGGTCCAGGTGTAGCATGAAAGAACCAACACACCGGAACGAGACCCCTGTCAGATGAGCAGCACCTTCATCCTTCACAGTTTACTCTGGCGGTCAAATTTGAAGGTTTGGGTTTTTTTTCTCCTGTTCCCAGTAGAGAGTTCCACTTCTCTGGGTTTCCAGTAGAGGGTTGGTGTGTTCTTAGCGATGTACGTTGGAGCTTGCCATTATCAGCAGTTTACTGAAGCAGCTGCACGACACTCCATGTTCTTCTGCATAAGCATTTTGTGGGGAAGGTTACAGAAGCATCCAGAGCCACTCAGGAGGAAGCTAACCTTAGGCTAAAGTGAAAAAACAAAAGGGACAGAAGTCTTTTTGTTTATTTAGTTATTATTATTGATGATGCACTAACCCAATGGGTTTAGAGCTGCGCCTTCCGGTTGACTACTTGCTTTCTTCAAAGCCCCAAAGATGCAGCTCGCTGATCAAGCACAATGGTAACCCAGCAGTGAGAAGGATGGATGAAATAGGTGGAGTTTTTATAGTGGAGCACTTCTGTTACCCTCGTTGGAGTTTTAGCTGAGGAGCTTTGCACAGTCTGAACGGGCGTCGGTGCTGGAGGAAGAGAGTAAGTGGAGTCAGAACAGCGGATGTGGCTTTTTGGGTCTTTTTGGTTTTTTTTTTGGAAGGGAGTCAACTTGTGCTGCAGGTGTAAGTTTGGAAAAGCATAAACAAGAAGCAGACTCCATGTAACTGTACCATCAATTAAGTTGGTTTAATAGCATTTCAACTTGTTGTTAATAAAGCAAACATTTACTAATCTTATCTCTTGTAAGCAGGAAGGAAGTTGAAGCACACAGTAATGCACATTGCTGTCAGGAATAGTGGTTTATAATATCATATGATATAATTTGCAGTGAAGCAAAACCAGCAAATGGCTATGTGGGAGCACTCTTTATCCTCTTGATTTAACTTCTTCCCCTCCCTTCCCCGTTGGTAGCTTTGTTGTTGTTCATTTCCCTAGTTCCGTGCATCCTTAGCGTTTCCTGCTGCAATCTGCTTGGGTGTCCACGGCCTGGATGTGCAAAGATCACGCCACTGGAGAAGGGGTGAGATGAGGGATAAATGGTGTGAAATCTCCTCCTGTCAGGTTTTTTTTTTTTTTTAATTATTATTTCTTTGCCTTCTCCCTGGATTAAACTACTTTGGGGGAGCAATCAGTGCCATCGTTTAATTGTACTCCCAGGAATGCTCTGGTAGCAGCAGGACTTGACAAATGATGGTCTGAGGAGCGAGGGCACTTGCTGAAAAATACAATTTGTCTGTCATTTTGAAAAAGGTTGAATATTGCTGATTAATAATGAAACAAACATTTATTCTCCCATCTCCCCTGGCTGATTTTTTCCCCTTTTGCCCTCGAACCTTCTTGTACCATTCTCAGTACTACCCTAGTAAGAGGGTGGCTCTGCTTTGCTACGAAGAGAACCCTAGATCTTGACTAAACGTGGGTTTTTAAGGCCATGGTAAGCTTCCTAAATAAGCAAACTTCCTTGCTCAGCACTTTACAATTCAGCCTGATGATGCTTAAACATACCTAACTTTGGGCTTCTCTTGGAAAAAAACCCCTCCAAACCCCAAACTAAGGAGTGTGTGCGGGAGGAGTGTGGAGTGCTGGAGTGGCCATCGCTGCTGTTGTGTTGAAGGGAATGAATTGCTGATTAATCCTGTAGTTTTGCATGCAATACCGATCTCTGAAAACACTTCCCACCTCCTTTGTCTGGAAACGATCCCGTAGTCTGCTGACATTTGAAAGAATATACAGCTTATCTGTTGTGAAGTCCACTGAAAAATAATTTACTATTCACATGTTAAATATAGGGGCAGTTGGTCTTTTTATACGACTGCAATAATTCTGTGAGGAAAATTTCAATGATGAAAATGAAAAAAAAGTTAAAATAGTCATAATTTACTGCTTTAGTCTGCAGGGCAGCTGTTTTCTGCCTCTATCTGTATTCTAATAAGTCTTTTAAATGAAGAGATTTATGAGATTATTTTAATTTTGATGTCTTTTTAATGCTTCATGCATTTTAAATACAACCTTTTAATAGTTTTTGAGATTGAAGAATTTAATTTTATTTTATGCTGCAGAAATAAATGTATTCTCAGGAGACTGCACCATTATTACAGCTTTTTTTTTTTTTTTAAAAAAATAAAATCCAACATATCTGGCATATACAACTATAGCACCAACTAGCAATGCTGCACTTAGCATCTAATGCACAGCATCGTTAGGGCTGGAGAGACAATCTGGCTAATAAGTATAGTTAAAAACCAACAAAACTCTGCTGTCTGTGGGCAATAACCTTCTGTTGACAAGAGCTGCAGGGAAAGCCCGTGCTGTGAAGGTGAGACTTGGAATACTCCGAATACAGCAAAAATCGGTGTGTGTGGTACCTCAGCATCTCCACTGCTGCTGAGGGCAAGCCCAGGAGCATCCCCTGTGACGGGCTGTAGAGGTAGAAGGAGTGACAGGCTCTCACCTAGTTTCAGCCATCCAAAAATGAAGTATTTAGCTAGTCGTAGATCTTCTGCTTGAGAGAGTCCAGGGCAGGGCTACAAAGATGATGAAGGGAGTGGAGCGTCTCCCATAGGAGGAAAGGCTGAGGGAGCTGGGTCTCCTTAGCTTGGAGAAGAGGAGACAGAGGGGCCACCTCATTAATGTTTATAAATATGTAAAGGGTGATTGTCAGGAGGATGGAGCCAGGCTCTTCTCAGTGACACCCAATGACAGGACAAGGGGTAATGGATGCAAGCTGGAACAGAGGAGGTTCCACTTCAATAGGACAAAAAACTCCTTCACGGTGAGGGTGAGGGAACACTGGCAGGGGCTGCCCAGGGAGGGTGTGGAGTCTCCTTCTCTGGAGACATTCCAAACCCAACTGGAGGTATTCCTGTGTGACCTGCTCTAGGTGTTCCTGCTCTGGCAGGGGGATTGGACTGGGTGATCTTTCAAGGTCCCTTCCAATCCCTGTGATTCTGTGATTCTCACATCTTAGGTGATGGGCCTTGCTTGGAAGGCACATGTTTTAAACATGGTGGAGTCCAGGGGAGGACTGTGAAGGTGGTCAAGGGACTGGAGCACCTCTCTGATGAGGAAAGGCTGAGAAACTTGGGTCTGTGTAGCCTGGAAAAGACTGAGAGGGCACCTCATCAATGCTTATCAGTATCTAAAGGGTGGGCATCAAGAGGATGGGGCCAGACTGTTTTCAGTAATGCCTGATGAGAAGACAAGGGGCAGTTGGCACAAACTGAAACACAGGAGGTTCCCTCTGAACATCAGGAAACACTTCTTCACTGTGTGGATTACCAGGCACTGACATGGGTTGCCCAGCGAGGTTGTAGAGTCTCCATTCTTAGAGGTATTCAAAAGCCATCTGGGTAACTGGCTCTAAGTGGCCCTGCTTGAGCAGGGGGGTTGTACTATATGACCTCCAGAGGTCCCTCTCACCTTAGCCTTTCTGTGAAGTTAGAACTTTGATTTGCATAAGGTAAATGTTTTGTAGAAGGAGATAAAGATAATTGAATTGACTAATGTGGACTTTCACGAACTAAAATATTTTGTGGAGGAAACACAACCACTAGGATTGGAACATAAAGCCAAGGAGATGGAGAGAGCAAAGCGAATAACATGTCATTCAAGGAGAGAATTGGATGAGAACTTTGGAGATCCACTGGGATTTAATGAAATAAAGCAACCCCATCAAGTTCAGGAAATACTGAAAACTGCAAATGTTTTCTAAGAGAAGGAAGAAAAGACCATAGAGTCCTCCTGAGGGCACCCACATCTGGCCACTGCTGGAAGTAAGATGAGATAAGCACTTGGCCTGAAGTAATAGACTTGTCTTCTGTGCCGTTCTTCTGAGTTGTCCCATCACTGTCCATCCTGAGCAAGGTTAGAAGAGTAAAGATCAACAATGGGGAACTCGTACTTGGCTGAGCAAAAGCTGACAGAAAGGTGTCTACTCTGTGGTCACGTTATGGAAAGGAAAACTTCTGCATGACAGGGTGCTAACAGCACCTGGGTGCCTGCCTTCATATGCCTCTGCCCCGGGACAGCAGTTACCTGGGACAGTTGGTGGCAACAAGGACACAACTGATTTACTTATTTTTATTGTGAAATACAACTGCCAAGTGAACGACAGAATGGTTGGAGTCAGAAGGGACCTTAAAGATCATCAAATGCCCCTGTTTCGGTGCTAATTCCTCTGTTGTAGCATTCCAGGCTTCCAAGATTCCTATCAGGTTAAAACATAAGGCTTAGAAAAAGTAATCTGGCGATTATCAGAGAGAGAAAAAAAATAGGAAGTGAGTAAAAGCAGGCGAGAGCCAGTATCTATCTTTCCAGCTGGTTCTACTCATTTTGAGCATTTCTGCCTTGATCTGCCTCGTGTTAGTCAGGCTAAAGCAACAATATTTGCTGTGCACGCATGTGAGATTTCAGCTACCCCACTTTAGGTTTGTAATTAAGAAATTAATTAAAATACTATACAGTTTACTGCACAGTCTATCAAGAGAAGGGCAGTTTACAAGATTTTCCACGTGTGTGCTATAAATTCCGGGCTACAGATATACAGAATCATATTCACGCTGACATTAAAAGTTATCCTCCTCCTGCAGAGGAGTATCACGAGAAATTATTGTGAAGGACTGGTTATAAAGTAATTGTCTCAGCAGAAACCCAGCCAGCGAGAGCGGAAATTTTAACGCTGAGGGACTTGCCGTGCAATCTCAAGTGGTGGGAAGAGGAAAGAGATGTAAGAAACCCAAACCGACCGAAAAAAACCCACCCCACCCAAACTTCTGAATTTGCTTGCAGTTTTCTGACTTAGCAAAGAGCTTCTGTCAGCCTGCTCTTGACGCCTGTTTGATAGCCATACGCCATACATTCCTGCTGGAAACATGTAATTCGGTTCTGGCCCCGTTACCAGATCCGGAGCCTAGAGCTCAGGCTTTGGGCCCTGTGATGTGGATGACGCTAAGTGAGGTGGGAGTGTTGATCTGCACGAGGGCAGGGAAGCTCTACAGAGGGACTGGATGGATGGACTAATGTTAATGGCATGGGCTTCAACGAGGACAAGTGCCAGGTCCTGTACTTGTGCCACACCAACCCCATGGATGGCTACAGGCTTGGGGCAGTGTGGCTGGAGCTGCCTGGCAGAAAAGGAACTGGGGGTGCTGGTCGACGGGCGGCTGAACATGAGCCAGCAGTGTGCCCAGGTGGCCAAGAAGGCCAATGGCATCCTGGCTTGCATAAAGAATAGTGTGACCAGCAGCAGTAGGGAGGTGATTGTCCCCGTGTACTCAGAACTGGTGAGGCCACACCTTGAGTCTTGTGTCCAGTTCTGGGCACCTCAACACAAGAGAGATCTGGAGGTGCTCGAGTGAGTGCAGAGGAGGGACACGGAGCTGGTGAAAGGCCCGGAGAATAAATCTTACGAGGATCGATTGAGGGAGTTGGGATTGTTTAGTTTGAGGAAGAGGAGGCTGAGGGGAGACCTCATCACTCTCTGCAACTGCTTGAAAGGGCATTGTAGAGAGGTTGGTGCTGGTCTCTTCTCAGGGGCAATTAGCGATAGAATGAGAGGGAATGGCTGCAAGCTGCAGCAGGGTAGGGTTAGGCTGGACATTTGGAAAGGATTCTTCACAGAAAGAGTAGTCAAGTCAGTGGAATGGTCTGCCCAGGGAGGTGGTGGAGTCACCATCCCTGAATGTGTTGGAGAGTCATTTAGGTGTGGTGTTGGTGGATCTGGTGTAGGGGAGAACTTGTAGAGTAGGGCTGATGCTTGGACGCCATGATCTCAAGGGTCTCTTCTGACCTAAGTGATTCTATGATTCTATGTAACTCCATCATTTTCACTGTTCACAAAATTGAGATTACCTGAGCTGAAGACACTAAAAAGACTCACTTTTTAAAACAGGTTCTAGGCTATGGCTGATTTCACTTTCAGCAAAATTGTGGGTTTCCTACTTGTACCGGGCAAATAGAAGAGAAATCCTTGAGGTAATACCATGTATTAAAAAAAGGCTGCATAATGTTTAAGGTGAATTTTTGGAAAACCCACGTGCATGGGCATGAAACTCTTCACTTCCCATCTTTCCAGTGATGAAGATAAGGAGGGAAAAAAAAAAGGATGGAAAAGGGGATTTTTATAATAAAAATAGTACATAATGGTATGTTTATCTCTGTTAAAAGTGTCAGGTCTTACATGCCTTGCCAGAAGTGATGAAGCAAAGGCCATGGAAAAAGCAAACCAAGGGAGTGCTGGTCGGAAGATTTAAAAGCACGAAGTGTGGTGAACAAAAATCAAACATTTTCCTTCTCTATCTTCTTGTTACCAGCAGGAATCGAATTAAATTTTTGCAGCGTAGCAAATTATTGATCTCTCTTTCAAGGAAGTTTCATCAAAGCATCGGAGCTCTTGCAGGTTTCTCAAGAAATGCTAAATAGTTGATTTGAATTGGGATTATCTCCTCTCCAAATATGAGAGGGCACTTGTGTTACCACTGTACCTCAGGAGCAATGCAGTTAAGGAGATACCTGTCCTGGAGAGGAGACCGGAGGAAGCTGATGGATTGGTATAGGAAGGGCATTGGTGTTAAACTGCAATCTGCCATCCGTGTCCACAGTCAGTTAATGAACCCCATCACAACTGTTTTTTTGTAATTTACAGCAATATACCACAGGACGGAGTTTTACCTTCTGAATGATGCCCTGTTGCAACCAAACTGGAATGGGCTGCCCAGGAAGGTGGTGGAGTCCCCATCCCTGACTGTGTTTAAGAATAGTTTGGATGTGGTGTTGAGGGATCTGGTGTAGGGGAGAACTTGTAGAGTAGGGCTGATGGTTGGACTCGATGATCCCAAGGGTCTCTTCCAACCAAAATGACTCTATGATTCTGTGAAAAGCCCTGGCTGGCTCCCCTGGTCGGACTACCTGAGAAGAGCCTATTCTAGACTGCCAGGGAGTTGTGCTGCTCTTGGTGCTGTTGCATAAAATATCCTAAACCAGTCAGATCGCAAGGCTCACGCGGGGGATCCTCAACCTGCCAGCATGTATAAACTAGGCTGTTGAAGTGACGTTGCTATATGAGAGTTTCTTCTATGAGGATGGTCTAGTGGATACTAGAGCACAGCCAGATGCCAGGATTGGTTGTTTTATTTGATTGTTCTTTATTTCTACTTGAATATTGAGCTTTCGCTATTCCAGGGCCCATATACTCACTACTCCAACTCCCTTCCATGCACAGCCATGACTTAGAATCATAGAATTGCCTAGGTTGGAAGGGACCTTTTAGATCATCTAGTCCAACCATCAACCTAACTCTGATTAAAAACCCATTAAAAACCCATGTCACTCAGCATTCTGGCAACCTGTCTTCTAAATCCCTCCATGGATGGTGCCTCAACCCCTTCCCTGGGCAGCCCCTTCCAAGCCTTCATAACCATTTCAGTTGTAAACATTTTCCTGATATCCAACCTGAACCTCCCCAGTGTCCAACCTGAGGATATTTCCCCTTGTCCCATCACCTGTGACTTGGGAGAAGAGACTGACCCGCACCTTGATACACCCATCTTTCAGGGCGTTGTGGAGTGAGAATGTCTCTCCTTAATTTCTTTCTTAAGTCTCCCTTAATTTATGTTAATACTAAGGGATACATGGAAAGGAAAGAAAGGATAAAATATAAAGTAGGATGTGTTGGTTTATGTGGCACAGAGAGTTTAGGAGGAAACAGTAATTGTGCTGTATATGCCATTTTTGAGTCCAGAACTGGGGCTCCTTCTTTCACAGGAGCAGGCATAGAAGGAGTAGTTGCTTTTGGACAAAATCTTGTTTCTTTTCCTTAAATGCTGGAAGATACAAACTGGATCAGTGTCTTCACTGGCCCTTAGGACCTGAGGAGAAGTAAGGAGGTAGGAGGCTATATCTCACGCTGCTTCTGATGCATGGTTCCTGCTGGGACAATGCCTTGATTGCTGTATGATTTATCATTATGTCTGAAATGAGCAAGGGAGCAAATGGTAGAGCACTGTGTGTCGTCTGCCCCTTGTAGAGCCCGAAGTGGCTCAGCACCTGCCTCCTTCATGACAATGCCTTTCCTCTTCTCTCACACTGTCAGTCTGGATCAGTAGATCTTTGGCTCGTTGAGGGAGAAATGGTCAAACTGGTAAAGTGACCTCTTCAAGTGTCTCTCTATTTTGGAATATTTTTGCCTCCCAGGAGGCCTCTTACTAGCTCAGGTGGTTGCTGGTGAAGTGGTATAAGAGACAAAGTTGTCAGGCTCTTTTCACTGTGTGTCTCCTACCATGAATGCAATTCAAAACCTCCCCCTTTGG
Organism: Jacana jacana; assembly: GCA_013400555.1. NCBI lineage: Eukaryota > Metazoa > Chordata > Aves > Charadriiformes > Jacanidae > Jacana > Jacana jacana. The sequence continues at coordinate 452,170 of VZTM01004470.1, read as the reverse complement.
GTTGGATAAACTTCTTTTTGGAGCTTTCAGGAGGCTACAAATACTCCCAAGCAAATTAAATTCCGTCCTAGACGATGAAATATAAATGAACACGTTGAGCATCCGAAACTTGATAGCTCTTTGTGAAGCAGTTGAGGAGCCTTTGTTAAGGCTACATTACGAGACTTATTTATTTCACCTGCATTTAATAATGCAGTGAGGATGATGCCTGAAACTCTTGAAGTACAATGAGGAATTACTGGTTTTCTGCAAGCAGGTTAAAGGCACTGTGTGTGTCTGCCCCGGAGGATATCATAGAGTCATAGAATCATAGAATCATAGAATCATTTAGGTTGGAAGAGACCCCTGGGATCATCAAGTCCAACCATCAGCCCTACTCTACAAGTTCTCCCCTACACTAGATCCCTCAACACCACATCTAATCTGCTCTTAAACACAGTCAGGGAGGGTGACTCCACCACCTCCCTGGGCAGCCCATTCCACTGACTGACCACTCTCTCCGTGAAAAATTTATCCAAGATATGGAAAATATCCAAGATATGGAAAATGAAATGAAATAAATAAAAAGTGGCAGAGGACTGGTTTCTGGGTATTGCTAGGTGAATTTATTAATTGCTAATAGAGCACCAAGCCATGAATTACTCGGTCATTGCCATTGTTTCAATTTTATGACTTTCCTCTTAAATACAGATTCGTTAGGAGGGAATCAAATGTCACCGGGCAGTGAATTACACAGAAACAAATTTATGCTTGCGAATGCTGATATCCCATAGTAAGTTATGACTTTAAAAGGACACCATTGAGGTATTTTTCATAGTTTTGGCATGACTTTTCTTTGCTGTTGTCTGTGATAACCCCTTGTGCTCCGGATGAGGAAGGCTCTCGTATATGTTTCTTCTTTTTGGTCGATCATGGGTGAAAGAAGTTTGGTCGCTGTAGGTTTTCATACCGTGTGCTTTAAAGTTCTTAGATTTTAGTAAAATATTTTGCTTTAAAATATGTGTATTCTAGAGCTACCCACCCACATAACCAGCTGTCCCTACCCTCTGGTCATCCTAAGGTCATACCATCTCGGAGAATGCTCACCTTGGAAATCTCAGTGTATCTGCTGGTCTTAAACACCATCCTGCTGGAATCACAGAGCTGACTACATCACGTTTGGCCTGTCAAAAGGAGTTTCACACTCTGATGGGCTTTGGAAAGTGGTTCTTGTGGGTTCTTACCTTGTATTCCAGGTCTGATCGCTAAAACTTACCTTATAATGCTGTAAAACTTAAACTAATGGAGACAAAAAAGCCCCGAGAACTGACACGTATGTGAAAATACCTTTAGGCCTTTTGGTGCCCTGTGCAAGGTCACTCCTACTTTACTATGTGGAGAGTAAAATAAAACCAAGGGTCTAAAATAAATTTTCTGGATTAGCCTTGGCAGGTTTTTTGAACAATAAATGGATAACTGTCCCTCCATGGGGCCAAGCGCGGTAAAACCGGGAACGAGGTATTCCTTTGAAATTGTATGTTAATACCTGTTTTCAGTAGAACTGTGTGCAGAAAAGAGTGTCACAGATCTTGGCATGGTGCTGTGTATGTTTCCAATGTGGATTTTCATTTGAGCATAATGCTGTGTTGGTTGCTAAATACGTGATGTCAAAACCTGCAAGGTTTTCCTTTTGATGCAGTTTTTCATGCTGTGACCAGAAGCTTAAAACGGAGAGTATTTTTAAGCATAAAAAAAACCCAACCCCAAACCAATGGAATTGATACCTTGCTCTTTCTGAATCTGCTTCCCGTTTCTAAAATACTGCCATTTCCTGTATTTAGGTGTTCACAGATGGATTTACACCATTCACAGTGCCCACTCTAGCCCTTGCCTGAACTGTATGGAACCAACTCTTGTATTTTCCCTTTATAGTTCCTATTCTAATCCCAAAATAAGGGTAGAGCGTGTGCTTCCCTAGCAGCCTATTCTCTTCTTCCAGCAACATCTTCCAGATCCCAGGCTCCTTTGTGCCCGGCCGTACCTGGGGAGCCTGGGTGAACCCATGAGCTCTGAGATGGTAGCAAGAAGCCCAGCGCACCTCTGGAAATGGGGCAGATATTAAAGGCCAAATTTGTAAAGGTTCCAGGTGCCTACAACTGCTTTTAGGCACCTTTCAGTTGATGGAAAGGCTTTGCAGATCCTACGGTACCTAAATAGAGAGTGCTTGTGTGTAACGTGCTGTCTCCACATCTTCCGTGGCCCAGATCAGAGCCAGGTGAGTCCCTGTTGTGCAGAGAACATAAATAGTTTGGAGACTAATAGGTCTGAACTGGGGAAAATAATCAGATTTTTGTCTGAGGGATATATAAAAGCGTGTGGTGTCCTTTCATTAGGGGCTTTGCAACTGCTTACCAAGGCTGTCAGCTTTCCTTTGTCTCACTGTTTCCTTTCCTTAGACCTTTTTGAGTGGACTGAATTGCAGTGTTACTTGGATTGCCATTTTGGTGGAGGCAAGCTGCTGTTCAGCAGCTGTTTGTGGCGTTTCTCCAAGCTAATTTGGGGATGGAGAAATTCCTTTTTCAGCAGTCAGGTCTTTTTGCCACGATCAGCGGAAAAGCTGACGAGGAAAGGAGAGCCGGGTAGGTATGGAGAGCAGGGCAGCAGCCCCATCTATACAGAAGAGCACAGGAGTAAAACAGTAACACCAGGCTCTCAGAGAAGACAACCCCATGCAGTGCTACGGGCTTGGGGTAGAGTGGCTGGAGCTGCCTGGCAGAAAAGGACCTGGGGGTGTTGGTCGACTGTGGGCTGAACGTGAGCCAGCAGTGTGCCCAGGTGGCCAAGAAGGCCATCAGCATCCTGGCCTGGATCAGGAACAGTGTGGTGAGCAGGACTTGGGAGATGATCGTCCCCCTCTACTTGGCACTGGTGAGGCCCCACCTTGAGTCCTGTGTCCAGTTTTGGGTCGTTTACTACAAGAAAGACATGGAGGGGCTGGAGCGGGTCCAGAGAATGGCAAAGAAGCCAGTGAGGGGTCTGGAGATTGAGTCCTGTGAGGAGTGGCTGAGGGAGCTGGGGGTGTTCAGCCTGGAGAAAAGGAGGCTGAGGGAAGACCTCCTTGCTCTCTACAACTGCCTGAAAAGAGGATGTAGAGAAATGGGGGTNCCTCTACTTGGCACTGGTGAGGCCCCACCTTGAGTCCTGTGTCCAGTTTTGGGTCGTTTACTACAAGAAAGACATTGAGGGGCTGGAGCGGGTCCAGAGAATGGCAAAGAAGCCAGTGAGGGGTCTGGAGATTGAGTCCTGTGAGGAGTGGCTGAGGGAGCTGGGGGTGTTCAGCCTGGAGAAAAGGAGGGTGAGGGGAGACCTCCTCGCTCTCTACAACTGCCTGAAAAGAGGGTGTAGGGAAATGGGGGTCCAGTCTCTTCGCCTGAGACAAGAGGAAATGGCTTCAGGTTGCTCCAGGGGAGGTTCAGATTGGAGATTAGGACAGGGTTATTAAGCCTTGGAATGGTCTGCCCAGGGAAGTCACCATCCCTGGAGGTATTGAAAAGACGGGTAGATGTGGTGCTGAGTGACATGGGTTAGTGATGGTTTTATATCAGAGTTAGGCTGATGGTTGGACTAGGTGATCTGAAAGGTCCCTTCCAACCTGGGCAATTCTATGATTCTGAGACACCTGGATAAAGGTTTACAGGAGCGACGTTATAGAAATGTCTGCCTTTCCGAAATGGGTTAAGTGCTGATAACCTCTTGGGGCTGGTTTTGGTTTGAAGAAGGTGGATGATGTGTGTTCTGAAGAATTTTGCTGTTTGAAAGTCAGGTTTTTTTTAAAATCACTCCGTTAGTCACCCCAGTGCTCACAAATGGAGCCCCTGCAGGAGCATTTCACGTCCCATCAGCCCTTGGTGCTGGAATAGCAACGAGAGGGCAAAGTACTACGTACAAACTGCGCGCTCTCAAAGACCAACCACGGCTGGATTGTTAACAGGGAGAGATCAGCTCGGTATTTGCCGTTGAATATATCTTTACATTAATTCAGCTCATTTCTGAGACAACACACTGGAAGAAAACATAATTTGAATTAATTATTTGCGCATATGGCATATGCCTGATGTCAGCTAATGCTGCATTAAGGATAGACATGCTGGGCACACATTAAATAATAGAGTAAATATTTGTATTGTTTATGATGAACTAGTTCCTTCTGCAGATCTTCTTTGTTTGTGCCTCAGTAAACATTCCCATTGGGCTTATTTACTGTGATTCATATAGTGCAATATGTTAAGTGTTATAAAAGTGTGTGTTTGAATCTCAATTCGGCAGCAGGGCCTCGCTGTGTTTTCAGAGCAATTGAGGGTTTAGTAACGCTTTAAAACAACGCTGGAATCATTGTGGCACCTTATTATTATATGGGATGTTTTGTTAGCATTAATCACAGAGGTTCATTTTGTGTCAGAAATGCTTCTTGTAGAAGTTCTATTGTAATCTGGCTGTAATGAAACATACATTTATCTCAATGTTTTGAAATATTTATGTCAAGTGATTATTTTAGGAAAGAGGATTAGATGCCCTGCAGTTGAGCAGCAATTGAAGAAAGAAGGATTGCAATCTGACCCCCCCCCCAACCCAACCAAACCCCCTAAAACCAAAACAACAACAACAAGAAGGCTAAGATCAAGAACCCTCCATAAGAAATTCAGGCAAAAGCCCTTACCTTAGTGAAGATAAAAATGTCTAAGAACAAGTTATTTAGTGTTAGAGGATGGGAGAAAGCACGAGCAGAAGAAATCCAGACAGTTAAATTTGGGAGAGAAATCAAGTTGAGTTTTATGTTTGCTACTGCTGCTGAGTTCTTAAGGAGGTCTAGTACCAGAATGGAGAGGCTTGAACCATGTAGGGTGGCATGGGTTTTTTACATTAGGTCTGCCCCAGCTCCAAGAGATTATTCCAAGGTGTGATTTAGGTGAGCCTTCCAGTGTTGGCAAGCCTCCACTGTTGTCAAGTGGATGGACATCCTTGGGTGGATGGTGGATCTGCAGATGCTTGTGAACTTCTTCACTCCCCAGGCAACCACTCCCCAGGGAAGTGGTGGAGTCACCATCCCTGGCAGTATTTAAGATGGATAGATGTAGTGTTCAGGGACATGTTTTAGTGATGTCTTTTTTCACTGCTAGGTTGATTGTGGGACTGGATGATCTGAAAGGTCCCTTCCAACCTAGACAATTCTATGATACTATAATTCTAACTCCAATGGACTGGAGTTAGAAGATGCTTAGGTTGATTCATTGTCCCACCTCTGAGAGGTCTGATGTGTTGTGCTGTAGATCAAGAGTTGCTCTACACAGGGCGCCAGTAGCCATTTGTGGAGGATTTCCCAAGCTACCAAACACCCAGAAATCTGGTGAATGACCAAAGCTGAAAGGAGGTGAAGTGAGTTATTACAGAAGTCAAGTGTCTTTGGAAGCCAGGTGGGTGAGCAGAGAGGAGTCAGTAGTAGGGATAGAATCATAGAATGGTTAGAGCTGGAAGGGACCTTAAAGATCATGAAGTTCCAACCCCTCTGCCCTGGATGGTGCATGCACTTGCTGATCTGATGTGACCTACTGAGTGTTCCTCCCCAGCTCAGTAAGTGCAGGGGGTCAGGGTACCAACCGTTCTTTTCTGTCTTGAGAACAGCTCACGGGAAAGGAATTGGAGGAATCCAGCAGAGGCCCTCTGTTTTTAGGGAAACTTTACTAAAAAGTTTCATCAAGGTTCTTCCTTCATCCAGGAAGTTTGGCAATATGTGTCCTTACTTTTAAGAATGGTGAGGGCTCCAAGTAAAAGGCTAATGGGCAGCTTTGTACCTGGGGATGTGAACTGTAGAGCAGTGCATGTGATGGACCTAACGAGGTACTGATGTGGCACCACAGCTTCTCATGCCCCTTGGCTTGTCTTGCTCACTAGCCAGTGGCCCCGGCCTGCAGAACCAGCACCTCATCGGTCTGTAGAGGAATTGGGAGTTTGTTATTTAGGGGAAAATAAGGAATAAAATAAAAAAGATTGATTTTTTTTTTTCTTTAAGTGTCATTTGGGACTGGCTTATAATAAGATCCTGCTGCATTAGACAGTCTTTGCTTCGATTCTTGGCAGCACTAGTTGGATTAGGAGTGTCTCGCATGCAACTGAAATCTGGAGATCATGTGCCAGGTATTTAATAGTGGCATAGACCTAGTGAAAAGTGGGAAGGCTTTTTCTAATAAACAGCTTGTTATTTCCTTCAAAATGCAGGACTACATTTTGTTGATTGAGGCCTGGATGTGTTTATGCATTTTCAGTTGAGATGAAATGATTTTGTAAAAGAATTCTCCTTAACGCCTCAGCAACATAGGCAATCAATTAGTATTAAAATATCACAAGTGAAAGCTCTTCTTAATGTTATAAATTACCTATCCTTGGAATATTTTCAACTAGTTCTTGAATTACAAAGGATTTCATATGGGTTGTTCTTGATGGGTATGTCTTGATGGGTCTTTGTTGGGATGTATGGCTCCCCAAATATATGGATGAGAAGCTGGCCGTGAGCAGGCAGTGGGCACTTGCAGCCCAGAAGGCCANGGTTGAGGCCCCTTCCTTGGAGATATTCAAGGGGAGGCTTGAAGAGGTGCTGGGCAACCTGGTCTAGTTAGGGGTGTCCCTGCTGACTGCGGGGAGGCCGGACTAGATGACCCTAGAGGTCCCTTCTGGCCTGGACCGTTCAATGATTCTGTACATACCGGGAGCTGTGATATGTATGAGCTGTTACTAATTTCCATCTAGATTGGTGTCCATTAATAAGATTCAGTAATTTTTCTCCCTGCTGCAATTCTGAGCTCTTTGCACACCCGGGTTTGCACCCTGGCTCATGTGGTGAGTCGGTGCAGCAGCAGAAAGGGTGATGCACAGCAGAGATGCTGGAATCTAACGGGGGAAACAAAAATATATCTATATTTGTAGCTGGTTTTAAGACCCGAGAACGAGGCAGAGAATACAACACAGTAAAAAAGAGGAGAAGCAGGAGGCTGTGGGCTCCTTTCTTGCAGAACAAGTGCATGTTTGATGGCCACAGAGCTCTTTGCCCAGCAGTGACACGCAGGAGCACTTCAGGATGATTTCCAAATTTTGGAAGAAAAGGAGAAATGTAATCGTGTTGAAGTTTAGCAATTACGAACCATAGTTAATTAATCATATAATTAAGTAAAATGAGACCACATTTCTTGAAATGTGTCAGATAATTATGATACATTTTGGTAATTAGGTGTAATAAAATTAATTAAACATATAATTCAAAGAATCAGGAAAATTATTACTTGAAATGATTTATCCCATCCGTAGGTCAGAAAGATCTGTTTTATTTTTCTGGTGCTCAGTCACAACCTTATAATCTGCCCTTTTCTTGTTTTTTTTGAAGACACTGCAGATTTCCAATATTAGCTGGTTTTTTTTTTGGCCTTCGTATTAGCTCTCGGTTGGAATTTTTCTTGGGATTCTTTCATCTTTGTAATAGTGTCGGTCTCCCAGGATGAAAATCCTTGGATCTCTCGTGTTAGATCATCTCTCAGGAAGGAGATGTGACGGTTGTATTGTGCTGGTTCCCGCTCCGTTGCTGTGAAGCCGTGCCGAGTATTTGCAGAAGGAGAGACAGGAAAAGGAAACAAGAGGGAAAACAGATATTACCCCAGTGTAAGCCAGTGTGCTCAGGGCTCGGAGGCGTTTTAATATGTTTTATTGGCATTTGCCTGAAGCGTTGGGCACACAAATACTCTCCCTCGGTATGAAGGGCTGAACTGACCTCCCTTTCAAGTTGCAACATTTTTTTTTATAGTTAATTCTCATTTTCATTACTGCTGGGAGGAAATTCTGCTGCCACTGCAGATGAGACACTCTAAGAAGGGGAAGCTGTGGAAGAAAACCCTATAAAACCATGCTTGTGATATTAATTTTCTCACCTCGGGCTTAATAATCGTTTTATGGTCATTTTTGAGAAGTTTTTTAGCCATAATGTTTTATCTATCTTTATGGTGCCTTACGCTGTATTTAATCAGCGTAATTATAGAAGGATAATTAAATATAATGCTACTTAGTTCTTAAGATTTTAGCACTACTACTTTTAGTAAGAAAAGCCCCTTATAAATCTTGATGTCTACACAAAGCAAAATATTGGTGCAGTATATGGGATACACCATTAAAAAGGGGAAAGTGGTGCATTTTTGTTGGTACGGCAGCACACAGCCTGGATCATGAGTTGGGTCGGTGGTCGAAGAGACTTCTCACCAGCCCGAAATCAACTGAAACGAGAGGGACTCATCCTTTCTAGGATGTCTCAGATTTTTTAAGCAGCAGCCCAGGCCCTGATTTAGCGAACCACCCAGGGATATGGTTAAATGCACCTTTCCTAAGTAGGGTTTTTGAGTGCTTGTGGTTAGGGTACACGTTAAGGTGGCCCGGTGAACTGGCTCGGCTGGTTTTGTTTTCGTGTATCTTGTCACATCTTTTGGAAAGCAAACCCCTGATCTGGTGCCAGCTGGGGTCTCCAAGGCAGTGGAAACTTACTGGACATATTTCCTTCTGCAATTATATGGTTTGATGGGAAGGTGTTGTATAAAGGGCTTCCATGTAAAGCCATGTAAAAAAGCCACATGCCATCTACTGCAGCTGGAAGAGCCCCATCTTACAGCTTATTGTGCAACTGGTTTGATTGTTTATTTCACACTAAGTGAGGTCTGGGCATTTCTATGCTGGAGCACAGAAGGGACTATAAAACTGCTCTGAGGGCTGGAGCACCTCTCCTGTGACAACAGGCTGAGTTAGGCTTGTTCAGCCTGGAGAAGAGAAGGCCTTATTGTGGAGACCTTATTGTGGTCTTCCAGTACCTAAAGGGGGCCTATAAGAAAGATGGGGACTTTTTAGTAGGGCGTGTCACCATAGGACAAGGGACAATGGTTCTAAATTGAAAGAAGGTAGATTTAGATTAGATATAAGTTGGTTTTTTTTGTTTTTATGTTTTTGTCTTTATGTTGAAAGACTGGAAGAGGTTGCCCAGAGAGGTGGTAGATGCCTAGGTCAGGTTGGATGGGGCTCTGAGCACTCTGATCTAGTTAAAGATGTCCCTGCTCATTGCAGGGAAGGTTGGAACTAGATGATCTTAAAAGGTCCCTTCCAACCCAAACCGTTCTATGATTCTATGCTCAGCCATATCCTAAGGGATGTGAGGAGATGAGTGGCTGCTGCTCTCCTTCCACTTCCAAGCAGATTCCTAGCACCATTTTACAGTGCCCCATTACAACTGTTACTAATAGAATGAGAGGGAATGGCTGCAAGCTGCAGCAGGGTAGGTTTAGGCAGGACATTAGGAAAGAATTCTTCACAGAAAGAGTGGTCAGTCACTGGAATGGGCTGCCCAGGGAGGTGGTGGAGTCCCCATCCCTGACTGTGTTTGAGAGTAGATTAGATGTGGTGTTAAGGGATCTGGTGTAGGGGAGAACTTTGTAGAGTAGGGCTGATGGTTGGACTCAATGATCCCAAGAGTCTCTTCCAACCTGAATGATTCTATGATTCTAATTCCATCTTGCTGTGGCTTCATGGATTGAGTTGGGCATAGGAGCATCAGTAATGTTGGAAGAGGTGAAGAGGGTCTTGAGAAGCATACGGTAGTACTCAAAGGTGGCTTTTAAGAAGCAAAGCAGCTGCCAGAAGTGTCACTACATAATAGTGGTTCTGTGTATTAGAGTGGTCCATTACTATTCATAGCATCAAGTACCCATTCCTTTACTACCTTGGAGGTTGGAGTGAGATGTAAATGTTGCTTCTGCCTTGTAACAGTGTCATGCGCCAAAATAAATTGCATTTGGTGTCTATTTCTGTGGGATAAAGTCAGGGTTTATGGGGGTGTATATTCAGAACTGCTTGGATTTAGATTCAGGGTTCCTTGGCTGATATCCCAAGCTGTTTCATTTAAGAAAGAAAAAAAAAAAGAAGGAGAAGAAGAAACTGGGAAACTGTTGCTTTTCCAAATGTATGAATGTCCCTGTGGTTACTGCTGTGGTCCTTGTGCAACTTTAGTCCTGCTGCTTCTCTCCACATTCCAAGGAAATACAAGATGCCATCTTCTCACAGATTACTGTTCTTGAACTAAAATGTCAATGACCTCATTTGTTGCTCAGGAAGGCGCTGGTGCTGAGTGCTTTGTTGGTAGCCTCACCAAGAAGACATTGGATATCTCTTCATGGTATTAGAACGTTAATGAGTGGAAAACATGTTAAAAAACTGTATTTCACATTTAGGATATGAGCAGAGACTCTCAGGTGTCCTCTCCTTCCCTCTTCAAGTAATTAGTTCCTTAGAATATAAAGGATTCTTTGGCATAAATGAGTTTCTTTTACAGCACATAAGGGGATTTCTAAGGAAAACAACCATCGAAAGAGGCTGTCTAATGAAAGAAGCGATTTCTAAAAGACCAGGTAATTCTTGCATAGTTCAGTTACTACCATGCTTAGCAAAGGTGTAATAAGGAAACTGCTTTAATTATTAATGGAAGGATTGCTAAGCAAGATTAATTCCTGCCAAGCAGAGAGCTTAGCCTGGCGTTGGCTTTTGGCAGAACCCTGTAACCCCTTCTCATTTTTACTAGTGTGGTTCATTTTAATGATGTGTTTTCCAGCGAGTGGACGGAGGAGCGTTATTAGCGTTAGAGCAATTCATTAATATGGGTTTGCATTTGCAAACTGTTGGGTAGCAAAGTCCATTAAAAAACAATTAAGATCCAATGAAATGCAGTAATTTTGTTCTCTGGGGGCATCATGAGAAGGGGACTACCGTTACGAGTTAGTGGTGGTTCTTCTAATGGCACCAGAACCCTTGCGGCTACAGCCAGAGATTTGATTTTCACGTATTTGGCTGTCTCTGAGGCAGCTTCTTCGCTGAGTGGTTTAATACAGTTCCCAGCACATGGGTTTGTATTGTATCTCTTCTCTGAAACCCCCATATCAGTAACTTGTGACACTGGATTTGGGAGACGTGTCTGGGTAACTCTGTGGTCTGTGTGGGTTAACCCCCCTGTGTTTAGCACAGTTCTTCCCCACCTTATGACCCCCTGCTGTTTAAGGCAAAGCTGTTTTCAAGGTGCATATGTTCTTCAGCTCTGGCAATTCTCTTCTGCAGCTTCAGGCTCGTGACTCCTTCGACTTACCATCACCACTGAAGAAGATGCGATGGATATTCCCATCGGGCCTCTTCCATCCACTCTGTGGTCTTGTCCCTTTTTCTTGTTTGTCCTAGAATATTCCCCCTTTTTCTCGCCCAGTCATTCTGTAGATTTTTAGCTTTTGTAATTACTGTTTTTCAGCAGCAGCTCAGCTGCCTTTCCAGGAGGAGCTAATCGCTGCTCAGAGCACATGGGTACAATGACCCAGACACTGCCTGTAAACGTCAGCCCTATGAGCTATGCTCAATAGCATTTGTTCTCCTTTTCCCCACCAAGTCATCCCTCTCTCTCCTTGAGTGCAGAGGAGGGCAATGAAGCTGGTGAAGGGTCTGGAGCATAAATCTTATAAAGAGCTATTGAAGGAGCTGGGACTGTGTAGTTTGAGGAAGAGGAGGATGAGGGGAGGCCTCATCACTCTCTACAACTTCTTGAAAGGACGTTGTGGAGAGGTTGGTCTCTTCTCACAGGTAGTTAGTGATAGAACAAGAGGGAATGGCTTCAATCTGCAGCAGGGTAGGGTTAGGCTGGACATTAGGAAAGAATTCTTCCCAGAAAGAAAGGTGGTCAGACCCTGGAATGGGCAACCCAGGGAGGTGTGGAGTCACCACCCCTGACTGTGTTTAAGAGTGGATTAGCTGTGGTGCTGAGGGATCTGGTGTAGGGGAGAACTTTGCAGAGTGGGGCTGATGGTTGGACTCGATGATCCCAAGGGTCTCTTCCCACCCAAATGATTCTATGATCCTTCCATTCACCTGCTTGCCTCTCTGTGCATCCTGCAAGTCATTCTTAGGACTGGCCTGTTGTCCCATAAGGCTACTCTCTGTGGCTTCTCACCTCCGTGCTCAATCTCCCACTCCCCTACTTGGCTGCTTCTCTGTCCAAAATTTGCTGCATTCAGCTGAGGCACCTTCTTCCATACAAAGGAGGTTTCTTTGAACGATGTGGCCTTCGTAACAGTCTTGGAAGGTGAAAGGTTGTGATAGATGGATGTAGTAAAAAGAGATATAATTTTTTTTCCAGAAAGCAGGAGCATGTTTTTACTGCGCTGTCTCTACTGGTCCATTTACCACCGAGAGAAGAAAGAAGTGGAGATTAGAAGCTGTTCTGGTAAATTAACCCTAGCTGGTCTCAGGTGATTAGTCACTAATACATTTTTGCATGAACACCTTGGGTTGACAAATTCTGACTCCTAGCACCAGGTGGCTAAGAGCTTTCCTACAGAAATACGTGAGCAAAAAGTAATATCTGCTGTATCTGCTGGTGAATTCTGTTGTTGTTTTTTTTTTTTTGGTTAATGGGAACTGGCATCTTCTGCCATCAGCTGTAATTCAAGTAAATGATACGCTTTGTGACAGACGAAATTAAGGTATATTGTACAGCACATGGCCCCAACACAAATTCATGTTTTTCAACATCCTAAATTATATAAGCAACATCTTTACAGTCAAGTTTTTAAGGCAGATTAATTGTTCATGTCAGTGCATATTTTTTTGACATATTTGTGCTTTCGTGATCCAGTTTTTCTTGCCAGCATCACTTAGGGCATCTTTTCATAGAGGCAGGTGGAAAGAAGTTTTGAGTTTCTTATTAGGGGCTTTGATTTGGGAAACTCCTGTGTACTCGGTGGTTTGGAACGTCAGGTGTCTCAGTAAAGAACTGGAAGACTATTTTTAGATAACCCTGTTTTGGAAATCTTGCTTGTAATTTTCTGCTGCAATAAAATGTGGTCAATTTAATCTGTTCTGCATAATTTCCAATCATGACACTACCCCTTCTGCATAAATAATTAACTAGAACGTCTGAGGTCCTTTATATCTTTTGCTCTGCAGAAGAAATGACATGATGACCACTATATTCAAGATTAGGAGACAAGGTGGGCTTACAGTTTTAGTGTTGGTGTATCTTGTTAGCTGACCAAAACCAGGATACTGAAAATACCCTCAGTTCAAGAAGGACAGGGAACTGCTGGAGAGGGTAGGGCAGAGGACCACAAAGATGATGAGGGGCCTGGGGCATCTCCGCTATGAGGAAAGGTTGAGGGACTTGGGTCTCAGTCTGGAGAAGAGAAGACTGAGGGGGGATCTGATCAATGCCTACAAATACTTAAATGGTGGGTGTCAGAGGATGGGCCCAGTTTATTTTCAGTGGTGCCCAGTGACAGGACAAGAGGGAACAGGCACAAACTTGAACACAGGAAGTTCCATCTAAAAATGAGAAGGAACTTCTTTCCTTTGAGGGTGGCAGAGCCCTGGAAGAGGCTGCCCAGAGAGGTGGTGGAGTCTCCATCTCTGGAGACATTCAAAACCTGCCTGGACATGTTCCTCTGCAACCTGCTGTGGGTGGTCCTGCTTTGGCAGGGTGGTTGGACTAGATGATCCTCCAGAGGTCCCTTCCAACCCCATGTCATTCTGTGATCCTTTTGTTCCTCCTTTACCGCCTGCAGAACGGGGCAACCGGTATTTATCTGCTTGACACGGATGCTGTGGAGAGTAAGGGCTGCCTGGGAAGTGCTTTGAAATCACAATGCACTGCGGAGTAACACTTCTATGAATAATATTTTCTGCTCCATTTTTCACGATAGCCAATTAATGTATCAAAAAGAGAATAACTTTCAGAATCACAGTGGTTGATGGAAATGCACAGAATGTTTATCTTTTAGATGTAAGAAAGAAAAGTAACTGATGAATGTGGCAAAAATGACTTGGAAGAGAAGCCTGTGAGTGAGTGTTCCATCTTCCCAAATTAATCAGCAGCTTCCTTAAGACGGAAGATGTGACTATTTCAGGTTCACTTGTCATAACTAAGATATCAGCCAGGCTTCAGTATCTAGAAGTGGGTTTTAATTAATTTTCTCCCACACTTCAAACTGGAGGAAAATACATTACTGTGTGGCATTAGCGTTAGGTAGAACCACCCCGGTATCTATCACTTCTGAGACTCAACCCAATGCAGCGCGTGGGCGTTCAGATGGATCCTGCTCTTTCTTCTCCTCTGCCTCCTTGGGGAGGTAGAACTGAAAGGATGCCAGGTCTACAACCCCAGACAAGCCTTTTCCACTCAGCAGTATGAGTAAAAAAAAAACCCCAAACCCTGAAAATGCCATTACTGGCTCTATGTCTTCTAAAGCTGGTTTTTGAAAGGCAGTGAGGAAACAAAACATCTAAATTGAGCCCCATGGACAGAAGTAACTGTTGATGTAAACTTGTGTGTTTCTCAGCTGGGGCTGGGAGAAAGGTTAGTATATTTTTACATGATTACAACTGAGTAAAATCATTGATTAGATCATTGATTAACCCATTAATTATCATTAATTATCTGAGTAGATCATTAATTATCTGAGTAGATCATTGATTAACCCATTTTTGATTGTTTGTTTTTTTGTCGTTGTTGAAAAAAAAATGTATGACTTTTTTTTAATGTGACTTTTCTTCTAATCAAGAGGTTGACTTAGGTGGTGCAGAAAAGCTAAGCCATACATTACACACGTTAGGTTTTTATTATCCTGCTACTCAGCCTTTAAAAGTTCCAGAAGAGTTAGGGAAATGTTTGCGTCAAAATTTTTCAAAATCAAGTATCTGATTTTTTTCTGAGCTGCAGTGATTTTGGGTTTTGATAATCCTACGATCTTTTTGGCAGCTGATAAGAGGGAAAATAGTGTTTGAGGCCAAACAGACTGTTTCATTCTCATCCTGAAAATCGTTTTCTGAATTTGTAATTCTCAAAATTACATCAATGTAATTAACGTTTATCCTATTGTTACTGAAGAAGATACCTTTTGTTACTGATATTGTAATTGGTTTTTTGGCTAACTGAAAAATCTGTTATTAACCAACCTAAATTCTTTAAATTTTCCATAATTAAAAAAAATTTGGGAACTTTCTATTTTTGAACAAGGAAATACATAGATTTGAATCTGATCTTTCAGGAACTGTAGATTTAATCATTTCAGTCGGTTTTGCCATGGAGTCAGGTGACAGGCACATGGCAGATGAGAGTTGCTTTTGTCACCATCAATATGCAGGAGCGTGTGTACGTGTCTGTATGTCTGTCATCTTTGTGTGCTTGTGCCTATGATTTATTTACTCAGGAGCAGTTCCGTTTGTGCTGGCTGGGATTGTTAAGAACTTCAAACTGGGTATGTCCTGGGTTCAGGAATTTTAACATCAGTTATTCCTAGGTTAGAAACGAGCTCTGGATTTCCACTGGGAGAGGAACAGTATCACCCATTTAGAAAATTAGCCTGAGGTTATACGTACCAGAGGTGTCAAAGCCTTGAGGAATCGCCCCGCTCACCATCGCGCAGCGATGCTTTGTGCTGGGGGACAGATTCAAAGGGAGTAACAGATTTGACAAATCAAGTTGAAGAGGCTTTCTGGAATGCTGTTAGCTTCAAAGTCTTAAAAATCTTTGATGGTACCACCTCGATTCCTTCGGTTCCCATTTTGGTACCATTTCGGGTCTTTCTTCTTCTCACGTTGTCAGTAGTGGTGTCTTTTGCTGACTGTCAGCCGAGAACGTCCTCTCCCCCCACCCAATGTGTATTCTTACATGTAGAAGGTTAACATCTAACATCCTTTGGTATCCTGGCTTGCATAAAAAATAGTGTGACCAGCAGAAGCAGGGAGGTGATTGTCCCCCCGTNGGTGTAGGGGAGAACTTGTAGAGTAGGGCTGACGGTTGGACTTGATGATCCCAAGGGTCTCTTCCAACCTAAATGATTCTATGATTCTATGATCAAATCTTGGTTCCCAAGGTAGATTAGTCAGCAGAGTGAACTCTGTGGCCCTTGAGTTATTTTTCCAATGTCTAAATTTCATTTAACCCCCCCCCCCACTGCTGACAAACATACAATTTTAAGCTTTTGTGCCAGTTGAGAAAAGCTGCGTTAGGTGACCTAGTTGCAATCTAGTGGAATTTTACCTGCTGAAATACCTGGGACACGAGTTGCAGAAACAAGTGGATAATTCTTCGTGTGTTGGTATTCATGACAGTTTGTTCTCTAGGAAACAGAGCGCTTGCACGGCTTGGTTGTGGCTGGTTCACCACCACTGCTGCACGTCAGGGCAAACCCACATTTCTACACTCTCCTCGTAGATTTTAAGCCTCCAGGGTTTGTTGGAGAGGGACAGGTGGAATCTTTAGTTTTTGAGCATAGCTGTATTACCAGGATGAAGGCACCATATGGGTGAGGGGTTCGCTATTCAGACATCTTCTACGGAACAGTGTTTCTTTTCTAGTAATACTAGCTTTTTTTTTTTTCTTTTAAAAAAAAGAGAACCTATTTAAAACAAAATTCGGTTTCAGTGTCAAACTTGAAAGCCATTAGACTAAAGTGCCAAAGAAATTAAAAATTAAAGATGGCATTTCATCTTTATTACTAATAGGAAGTAGTGCATCGGTGGAATGTGGAATGAAATTAGGAAAATGTGCGAATAAAATCTTGAGTTTTCTGGATTTTGTGGTTTTTCTATCCTGTGTCTTGTAATCTAGAGCATTATTTGATGATATATCAAAATTTCTTCTATTCACCACCCAGGATTGTTTATGTGTACAAGGTACCAGCACTTGACAGTGCAAAACGTGATGATCCACAGCAAGAAAAGTTGGGGAAAGCAGGCAATAACAACTGGCAGTGAGCTTACTCTTTTTGTTTACATTGTGAAGGTAATCATGGTTCTGAAACCAAGGATGATGTTGAGATGCTCTGGTTAATGAGGACCATATAGAACTGAAGTGGATGGAGGAGAACAGATGGAACCTTGAGGAGGGGAAATGGCCTGTCCAGAATATTCTGCCTGCTGCTGTCTTTTCACATCTATAGGGTTTGGTGTTATATACAAATATGATTTCCTTGGGTCTTCCAGACACTTGGGTGCAATAAATGAGGTCCTTCACCAAGCTTGTAATTAAACATCTACGTATAGGATCATAGGAAGATTCAGTTTGGAAGAGTCTTCAGGAGGTGTCTCATTTAACCTAGCTTTGTGATCAGGTCAGACCACCTGGCTCAGGGGTTGATCCAGTTGGCTATTAAAAACCTTTGAGGACAGAGACTGAACAGCCTCCCAGGGCAGCCTGGTTCCCTGCTGGACTGTCCTTACAGGGAAAGGTCTTTTACTGTATATACAGTCTGAACCTCTCTTATTTCACCGTAGGCCCATTGTCTTTTGTCCCATTCTGCTTTGCTGTGAAGACTCTTGACTTCACCTTCTTGATGACCCTCCCCAGAGGTGCTAGGGGAATGTTGTTAAATGCCCTCAAAGCCATCTCTTCTCAAGGCTGAACATGCCCAGTTCCTTCAGCCTCTCCTC